>OY769905.1:8284388-8458255 GCA_963669185.1 Dyspetes luteomarginatus
CACCACGAATTCACTCACACACACAGAAATCTCTTCACACTCCCTATTGTCTTGTCTCTAGAAGTCTCTCTCTTTCTCTCTCGTGAATGTTGGCTCCTCGCCCCAAAATATATTTTCCCTCTCACTCTTCCTTTATTCGTACGTGTGTATTGGGCATTCCACCTTTTTAGCCACCTGTATTAGAGCGAGCTGAGCAATTGGCATTTTTCCAAAGGTCGGTTTTCCCGTTTAACCGCAATGGGACTTTTTTTTAATTTTTTTTTATCCATCAGTTCTCGCGATTCTTCGATCCCGTAACGTTACAGATCCTCCTTGCCCACATAATAGTCATCTTTGATTTAGTAAAAGTGTTTTTTTTTTTTGCAATTGGGTGGTTTTTTTCATTCGAATTCCATTTTGGGGATACATCTATATATATTCTTGATGAAATATTGACTTATGAATCTTATTTATTCGAGAATTGATTGTGCTTCATTCATATTTTTATTATTTTTCATTCATTTCATCTTATCTCATTATTAAGTTTTTATTTTCCCAATTGGATGGTTTTTTTCATTCGAATTCCATTTTGGGGATACATCTATATATATTCTTGATGAAATATTGACTGATGAATCTTTTTTACTCGAGAATTGATTGTGCTTCGTTCATATTTTTATTATTTTTCATTCATTTCATCTTATCTCATTATTAAGTTTTTATTTTCCCAATTGGATGGTTTTTTTCATTAGAATTCCATTTTGGAGATATATCTATATATATTCTTGATGAAATATTGACTGATTAATCTTATTTATTTGAGAATTGATTGGGCTTCGTTCATATTTTTATTATTTTTCATTCATTTCATCTTATCTCATTATTAAGTTTTTATTTTCCCAATTGGATGGTTTTTTTCATTCGAATTCCTTTTTGGGGATACATCTATATATATTCTTGATGAAATATTGACTGATGAATCTTATTTATTCGAGAATTGATTGGGCTTCATTCATATTTTTATTATTTTTCATTCATTTCATCTTATCTCATTATTAAGTTTTTATTTTCCCAATTGGATGGTTTTCCTTCATCAGTACTTTTCAGTCCTTTCTAGAGATCTTTTCATTAAAATCTTTACGATTTAATCTCCGTCTCTATACGGAGATTTGCCCATTGAAATCATTTTTATCTTAACGTTATCTTTATATTGATGATAATTGTATCAGTTTTATCATTTCACCAATTGATTACTCTTCTTCCATATTCTTTATCATCATTCCCTTCATAAAGATCATCCAATCTTTACCTTTGTAATCCGGCCTTCCTCTACTTACTATCCTTCTTCTACGTCGCTCTTTTTCACCCCCACTCATAAATTATTCGCTCAAAATATTTGATAAAATTAGTCATTTTTTCCATCTGATCATCACATATCCTTCTCCATTCCATCCATTATTCTCATCTCCGCCCTACTCTTATTTTTTCGGGGTCGAAAAATCCTAGCCCAGGCGGAATATAGCCAAGAAAAGTGAGAACGTTGGAATTAATCGTGGCCAAGAAAGAATGGCAGTGAAAAGGCGTCGAGGGAGGCGGGGGGAGGGGAGGTTTTAGGGGAAGAATCGGACTCTGTTCATCGTGCAAAAGGGCTTTTTCCATTGTACTATCGTAGTTATGACTCCCCCGCTGGAGAGAACTCCACATTACATTGATGTGTGAGCGAGGAAGAGAGAGAGAGAGAGAGAGCGAAGAATATGAAGAAAGAAAGAATGAGAAAGAATATATATATAGTGAGTGAGTACAAACTACTCCATGGTACGGTCCTTGGGCAATTGTTCGTCCCTACTCGCCCTTTTCGCCTCCTCGACATACAGACATCGTTCTCTCCAGACGTGTAACAGAGACGGCAAAAAGTTACGAGGTACTCTCGTGTTTACCCCCCCCCCCCCCCCCCCCCCCCCCCTCGTCCGCCCACAAACCTCTTCTTCTTCTCCTCCCTTTTTCCCCTGCATGCTCTTCGAGTAGCGCCAACACCATAAATCCGGTAAAAAAAAATCGTTTTGAGGCCTGCAAGAATAATCGAGAGATTCACCCTCTCTATAGGGGGTGAGAAGGCCTCGATAGACCGCAGAGGAAAATTTTCAAGGAGTCGATGATGATGAAGGGAGAAACTAGGAAAAGGTGAGATCCTCACCTCGATGGGGACTCAGCGGGATGGTTGAAATTCAAGCCAACCTCTCGAGAGAGAGTCACCACCCCCTTTATTATTATTGCCCCCGTATCCTAGCCCTCTGACCTCTTCCTCTTTTCCTCCCTTTCTCCCCTGTATGCTCTTCGAGTAGCGCCAACACCATAAATGTGGTAAGAAAAACGTTCTGAGTCCTGCAAGCATAATCGAGAGATTCACCCTCACTATAGGGGGTGAGAAAGCTCGATAGACTGCCGAGGAAAATTTTCAGGGAGTCGATGATGATGAAGGGAGAAACTAGGAAAAGGAGTCGATGATGATGAAGGAAGAAACTAGGAAAAGGAGTCGATGATGATGAAGGGAGAAACTAGGGAAAGGAGTCGATGATGATGAAGGGAGAAACTAGGAAAAGGAGTCGATGATGATGAAGGGAGAAACTAGGAAAAGGAGTCGATGATGATGAAGGAAGAAACTAGGAAAAGGAGTCGATGATGATGAAGGAAGAAACTAGGAAAAGGAGTCGATGATGATGAAGGGAGAAACTAGGGAAAGGAGTCGATGATGATGAAGGGAGAAACTAGGAAAAGGAGTCGATGATGATGAAGGGAGGAACTAGGAAAAGGAGTCGATGATGATGAAGGGAGAAACTAGGAAAAGGAGTCGATGATGATGAAGGGAGAAACTAGGGAAAGGAGTCAATGATGATGAAGGGAGAAACTAGGGAAAGGAGTCGATGATGATGAAGCAAGAAACTAGGAAAAGGAGTCGATGATGATGAAGGGAGAAACTAGGAAAAGGAGTCGATGATGATGAAGGGAGAAACTAGGGAAAGGAGTCGATGATGATGAAGGGAGAAACTAGGAAAAGGAGTCGATGATGATGAAGGGAGGAACTAGGAAAAGGAGTCGATGATGATGAAGGGAGAAACTAGGAAAAGGAGTCGATGATGATGAAGGGAGAAACTAGGGAAAGGAGTCAATGATGATGAAGGGAGAAACTAGGAAAAGAAGTCGATGATGATGAAGGGAGAAACTAGGAAAAGGAGTCGATGATGATGAAGGGAGAAACTAGGAAAAGGAGTCGATGATGATGAAGGGAGAAACTAGGAAAAGGAGTCGATGATGATGAAGGGAGAAACTAGGGAAAGGAGTCGATGATGATGAAGGGAGAAACTAGGAAAAGGAGTCGATGATGATGAAGGGAGAAACTAGGGAAAGGAGTCAATGATGATGAAGGGAGAAACTAGGAAAAGAAGTCGATGATGATGAAGGGAGAAACTAGGAAAAGGAGTCGATGATGATGAAGGGAGAAACTAGGAAAAGGAGTCGATGATGATGAAGGGAGAAACTAGGAAAAGGAGTCGATGATGATGAAGGGAGAAACTAGGGAAAGGAGTCGATGATGATGAAGGGAGAAACTAGGAAAAGGAGTCGATGATGATGAAGGGAGAAACTAGGAAAAGGAGTCGATGATGATGAAGGGAGAAACTAGGAAAAGGAGTCGATGATGATGAAGGGAGAAACTAGGAAAAGGAGTCGATGATGATGAAGGGAGAAACTAGGGAAAGGAGTCGATGATGATGAAGGGAGAAACTAGGAAAAGGAGTCGATGATGATGAAGGGAGAAACTAGGGAAAGGAGTCAATGATGATGAAGGGAGAAACTAGGAAAAGAAGTCGATGATGATGAAGGGAGAAACTAGGAAAAGGAGTCGATGATGATGAAGGGAGAAACTAGGAAAAGGAGTCGATGATGATGAAGGGAGAAACTAGGAAAAGGAGTCGATGATGATGAAGGGAGAAACTAGGGAAAGGAGTCGATGATGATGAAGGGAGAAACTAGGAAAAGGAGTCGATGATGATGAAGGGAGAAACTAGGAAAAGGAGTCGATGATGATGAAGGGAGAAACTAGGAAAAGGAGTCGATGATGATGAAGGGAGAAACTAGGAAAAGGAGTCGATGATGATGAAGGAAGAAACTAGGAAAAGGAGTCGATGATGATGAAGGAAGAAACTAGGAAAAGGAGTCGATGATGATGAAGGGAGAAACTAGGGAAAGGAGTCGATGATGATGAAGGAAGAAACTAGGAAAAGGAGTCGATGATGATGAAGGGAGAAACTAGGGAAAGGAGTCGATGATGATGAAGGGAGAAACTAGGAAAAGGAGTCGATGATGATGAAGGGAGAAACTAGGAAAAGGAGTCGATGATGATGAAGGAAGAAACTAGGAAAAGGAGTCGATGATGATGAAGCAAGAAACTAGGAAAAGGAGTCGATGATGATGAAGGGAGAAACTAGGAAAAGGAGTCGATGATGATGAAGGGAGAAACTAGGGAAAGGAGTCGATGATGATGAAGGGAGAAACTAGGAAAAGGAGTCGATGATGATGAAGGGAGGAACTAGGAAAAGGAGTCGATGATGATGAAGGGAGAAACTAGGAAAAGGAGTCGATGATGATGAAGGGAGAAACTAGGGAAAGGAGTCGATGATGATGAAGGAAGAAACTAGGAAAAGGAGTCGATGATGATGAAGGGAGAAACTAGGGAAAGGAGTCGATGATGATGAAGGGAGAAACTAGGAAAAGGAGTCGATGATGATGAAGGGAGAAACTAGGAAAAGGAGTCGATGATGATGAAGGGAGAAACTAGGGAAAGGAGTCGATGATGATGAAGGGAGAAACTAGGAAAAGGAGTCGATGATGATGAAGGGAGAAACTAGGGAAAGGAGTCAATGATGATGAAGGGAGAAACTAGGAAAAGAAGTCGATGATGATGAAGGGAGAAACTAGGAAAAGGAGTCGATGATGATGAAGGGAGAAACTAGGAAAAGGAGTCGATGATGATGAAGGGAGAAACTAGGGAAAGGAGTCGATGATGATGAAGGGAGAAACTAGGAAAAGGAGTCGATGATGATGAAGGGAGAAACTAGGAAAAGGAGTCGATGATGATGAAGGGAGAAACTAGGAAAAGGAGTCGATGATGATGAAGGAAGAAACTAGGAAAAGGAGTCGATGATGATGAAGGAAGAAACTAGGAAAAGGAGTCGATGATGATGAAGGGAGAAACTAGGGAAAGGAGTCGATGATGATGAAGGGAGAAACTAGGAAAAGGAGTCGATGATGATGAAGGGAGAAACTAGGGAAAGGAGTCGATGATGATGAAGGGAGAAACTAGGAAAAGGAGTCGATGATGATGAAGGGAGAAACTAGGGAAAGGAGTCAATGATGATGAAGGGAGAAACTAGGAAAAGAAGTCGATGATGATGAAGGGAGAAACTAGGAAAAGGAGTCGATGATGATGAAGGGAGAAACTAGGAAAAGGAGTCGATGATGATGAAGGGAGAAACTAGGAAAAGGAGTCGATGATGATGAAGGGAGAAACTAGGGAAAGGAGTCGATGATGATGAAGGGAGAAACTAGGAAAAGGAGTCGATGATGATGAAGGGAGAAACTAGGAAAAGGAGTCGATGATGATGAAGGGAGAAACTAGGAAAAGGAGTCGATGATGATGAAGGGAAAAACTAGGAAAAGGAGTCGATGATGATGAAGGGAGAAACTAGGAAAAGGAGTCGATGATGATGAAGGGAGAAACTAGGAAAAGGAGTCGATGATGATGAAGGGAGAAACTAGGAAAAGGAGTCAATGATGATGAAGGGAGAAACTAGGAAAAGGTGAGATCCTCACCTCGATGGGGACTCAGCGGGATGGTTGAAATTCAAGCCAACCTCTCTCGAGAGAATCACCACTCTCTTTATTATTATTGCCCCCGCATCCGAGTCCTTTTTCCGATCCCGACTAGCGCGCGCTGCATTGCGTGAAAGGAAAACAGCTTTCGAAAATTTATTTACATTTTCGTTACTTATGGGACTGTTGAGAACCGACTCCGCAAACAATTGCCGAGTGGGAAAAAGGGAGGAGAAAATGTTTTGGAGATTCTCTCTCTCTCGATCTCTCTTTCGGTGTTTTTGTTGTTCGACACGAGATCGAAAAGCTCCTCCTAGTATGGGTTATTCCACGTAAAGTGGGTTAATTTCTAGCCAAGAATAAAGATACCAAAACGAGCTAATTAAAATGTTTAAAAAGAAAATGGTAACTAAAAATTTATTTATAACAATACATAGTCGCATAGATTATGTACTTGAGGAGTATTTTGCAATATTTTTTCTCCATGATCTTATTAAAAATCATTTCGATAGGCAAAAGAAGGAGATCTAAAAGGGCCAATTCGAAATGTTCATAAAAAAAAAACGAAAGGTCATTTTCACCACAGTGTGAACTTTCAGGGTAGAAAAAAAAAATTGAAAAAAATTGAAGATCAAATATAGGAAGCCTGTATTTTTTTATTTTATGTTTGGGGTCACAGGGGAGGGGGCAAAAAAATTTTTTAGTTCGAAAATTGATATTTTACTTGAAATACCCCATACATAAGTGTGTGAACCAGAGAAGAACCATCGTAAGAAAAGCCGCACTGGACACGCCACCACGTTTATTTATACTTGCTCGAGTAGTGTAAGCAGCTCTTCAAAGCTGACGAAAAAGCCAGGCGACCGAATTCTTCTGCATATCGAGTGAGACCAACACGAGACCGCGAGAGCAGAGTAAAGTTTATTGTACGGTTTGGCCTCAAAGTTTCTCGTATGATGTTTCTCGGTATAATATCGCGTGTATAAAACCATAAGGGCGTATATTCTATGGTTATACACAGCTCATATAACCTTAAGACTTTAGACGAACGATATATATATATATATATATATATATATAGTGAATATTTTCTCGATTCTTTGATGAACCGGACGTGTCGTGTGTCGCCTCTTTGGGCCGAAAAAAGGGATGTCGAGAGGGCTACCTGACTTTACCCGAGGGGCTCTTTTTTTTTTTTTTTTTTTCAAATACTTAGCTCTTCCTCGTTTCTCCTCTTCTATTATTTTCTCCAATGTTGACTGCGAGCTCATCATTTCTCGCTTCACGTTTCTTCCCTCTTCATTTTTTCTTCGTGTATCAATTCACACGAAAATAATTTTTTAACTAATTTATTTATTTTCGTAAAATTATATCTAAATTAACTTTAACAAAATTGACAAAAAGAATTATGTGTAAAATATTTTACGATATGGTCAGTAAGAGGAGAATCTCTCATTATTTAAAAAATTATACATATTTTGTCTAATTTATTTCTCCACAGTTTATTTCAGAGATTGAGTAGTTTGAAGTTTTCTAAGTAATCACAAAAATATGGAAAATTGAATAAATACAAAAAAAGTGCTAAAAAGAAGAAAAAAAAATAGAAATTCGAAAAATTAGCCCTAAGCGAAGTTTATTATTGTTACTCTGACTTTTACCATACTGGGTTAAAAGTTGACTTGGACCATTTTCTGATAGGTCACACTTAAAGCAAGTACTTATAAATATTTTATCTCAAACGACAAAACTTTCGAGCAGACTGCGCTGACAGAACTGTTTTAAAAAGATGATTTAAAAAGATCTTAAATAGAACAGGCAGAAAATCTCTCTGAACACGTTTCGGATACAAAAAAAAGTGCTAAAATGAAAAAAAAATAGAAATTCGAAAAATTAGTCCTAAGCGAAGTTTATTATTGTTACTCTGACTTTTACCATATTGGGTTAAAAGTTGACTTGGACCATTTTCTGATAGGTCACACTTAAAGCAAGTACTTATAAATATTTTATCTCAAACGACAAAACTTTCGAGCAGACTGCGCTGACAGAACTGTTTTAAAAAGATGATTTAAAAAGATCTTAAATAGAACAGGCAGAAAATCTCTCTGAACACGTTTCGGATACAAAAAAAGTGCTAAAATGAAAAAAAAATAGAAATTCGAAAAATTAGCCCTGAGCGAAGTTTATTATTGTTACTCTGACTTTTACCATACTGGGTTAAAAGTTGACTTGGACCATTTTCTGATATGTCACACTTAAAGCATGTCCTTATAAATATTTTATCTCAAACGACAAAACTTTCGAGCAGACTGCGCTGACAGAACTGTTTTAAAAAGATGATTTAAAAAGGTCTTAAATAGAACAGGCAGAAAATCTCTCTGAACACGTTTCGGATACAAAAAAAGTGCTAAAATGAAAAAAAAATAGAAATTCGAAAAATTAGCCCTGAGCAAAGTTTATTATTGTTACCCTGACTTATACCATACTGGGTTAAAAGTTGACTTGGACCATTTTCTGACATGTCACACTTAAAGCATGTCCTTATAAATATTTTATCTCAAACGACAAAACTTTCGAGCAGACTTCGCTGACAGAACTGTTTTAAAGAGATGATTTAAATAGATCTTAAATAGAACAGGCAGAAAATCTCTCTGAACACGTTTCGTATACAAAAAAAGTGCTAAAATGAAAAAAAAATAGAAATTCGAAAAATTAGCCCTGAGCAAAGTTTATTATTGTTACCCTGACTTATACCATATTGGGTTAAAAGTTGACTTGGACCATTTTCTGATAGGTCACACTTAAAGCAAGTACTTATAAATATTTTATCTCAAACGACAAAACTTTCGAGCAGACTTCGCTGACAGAACTGTTTTAAAGAGATGATTTAAATAGATCTTAAATAGAACAGGCAGAAAATCTCTCTGAACACGTTTCGGATACAAAAAAAAGTGCTAAAATGAAAAAAAAATAGAAATTCGAAAAATTAGTCCTAAGCAAAGTTTATTATTGTTACTCTAATTTTTACCATATTGGGTTAAAAGTTGACTTGGACCATTTTCTGATAGGTCACACTTAAAGCATGTCCTTATAAATATTTGATCTCAAACGACAAAACTTTCGAGCAGACTGCGCTGACAGAACTGTTTTAAAAAGATGATTTAAAAAGGTCTTAAATAGAACAGGCAGAAAATCTCTCTGAAGACATTTCCGAGTCTCCGATCGATGAGGGGAAAAACAGTGAAAAACTTGTAAGTCTTGTTCTCGATGATTAATCTGAGCTAGAAAGAGAAATATCAATCATCGAATGAACTATCGATGACAGGTTGACTGCAGGAGTGAGAGAAAAAAATATGTAAGAGTGAAAGGCAAATAAACGAGTCGTCAACGATTCTCGATATTCTTAAGACGATACGAGAACACGAGATCCACACTTTTGCCCTATAAAGATTCTCAAAATCTTCATTCCTTTTTTTCCTCTTTTTTTCCATGGGCTAATTAATTTTTATGGCTTCGGGAAGAAGTTGGGGGGGGGGGGGGAGCCCGCTCCAAACTGACCAAGCCAGCATCGAACCATTTGGGCATTCCTCGTCTCGGCCAGAATTCTTCTCTTCCACGACGAAGCCCTCTGACTAAAAGAATTTATAAAAAGTGGCCCTTAGATCATATAATAAGATGATCGTCGGTCCCCCTTTTTTACATGAGGAATATCATCGAGAGGATTTTTTTTTTTAAATTTATTTTAGCTTGGGTGGTTAGCGAACCGACAGAGAAAGAGAAGGAAAGGGAGAGAGGGAAGTACGAAACTTGGTTTTATGATGAGAAATCGCGTGATCGAAAAATTGGCGCTCGTGTTCAAGGGCTTACGAGCTCTTAAGAATATATATATATATATATATATATGTATATGTATATGTATATATGTATATGTATATATGTATATATATATGTATATATGTATATATATATGTATATATGTATACATATACATACATATATATATATGTATATATATACGCTTTTGCAATGAAGTATGCATGGTGGAGACCACGAAGAACTATTTAATTTTCTCCGTGTGTTCTAAGGTCTCTCATCATCAAATACAAATGAGGGAAATTTATCAATTAATTTCGTTCAATAAAAAATTTCGAGCCCTTGAAAAAAAAAAAAAAAAATGAATCGAAAAGTTGAAGAGAAAAAAGATAAATGATGAAAAAATTGAAAAATTGTAAGAATAACAGAACCATAACAGAAGAGTGAAAGGAATTAAAAATTCTGGAAATAGAAATTCACGAATATAATTCTGCCTGAAAAAATAAAGAAACTTAAAAGTTATCAGACACGTTTATATTATTTTTTTCCCTACTTAATCAGCTCTCTAGCCATAAAAATAAAACAAAGAAAAAAACTAACACATATGAGATTCTATAAAAATCTTGCTGGACAATAAAAATCATTATTTCGCAAAAGCACTTGGCGAGAGACAGATTTATATATGAAAAATAATCGTACGTGTTAAAAAAAAAATATTATTTCGTTTAGTGAAACGATGGCCTTTGGAATTCATTGGTAGGATAACCCCGTCTGTCGACCTCCTAAATTCGCATCTTTCGTTTCTTGATGTGTGGACCGAGAAAGAGAGAGAGAGAGAGAGAGAGAGAGAGAGAGAGAGAGAGAGAGCTCCTGGAACATACACGCCAATTGTACTTCATCTCTTAGAAGAATAAAAAAAAAAGAAGAAAGGGAAAGTCTCAAGGCACTTCTCGAGTTTCCAAGAGGAACGTTTATAAGCTTTTATATTCGCACATATACTATTTCACGATGATTATAACACGTGTGAGGGCAGCAAATTAGTCAAAAGTCTGCTAGGGTCATCTTTTTGCTCGAAAAAAAAATGAAAAAAAAAAACAAAAAATGTACGAAATATTCGATACGACATTAAATTGATGAAAATTCGTGGCATTTGCTCGATTCGTATGAAAAAAAAAAAATGAAAAAAAAAAACAAAAAATGTACGAAACATTCGATACGACATTAAATTGATGAAAATTCGTGGCATTTTCTCGATTCGTATGAAAAAAAAAAAAAAAAAGAGAAAAAAAAAACAACTGACGAGAATTAGTAAATAGCATGACCTACGATAGCTTGCTTGATATTTTACAAAGGCGAGGGGAGGTGGGCAGGGGGAGGGAGGGGAATTGATAAATAGTATGATCTACGAACGTCATTACAAATGGCTAATGACGTCACGTAATGTAAAAAACAGAGATTAAAAATATATTTGTGAGCCAAAATGTTATTCGGCAAAAAACAGACGAGTCTTCCTGTTTTCTGCGAATATTAAAAAAATTATAAACAATATCATATACATATATATATATATGCATCGTAAGGACTGATAACCTCTCGTGGGAGAGCAAAAAGCGAGACGAGCGAGTAACATGTGTCTGAGAAATCTCTTTACTTAGTTTCACATATATGGGGCATTTCAGGGTAAATCGACAAGTCCACGATTATCAAATTTTTATTTTAGTGTAAAAGTTTAATTTTTCATAAATAAAATCAAATTTTTTAATTCGACAGTATTCAGAATGTATAAAAATATGGAAAAAGCGTAATGTAATAAAAAATTTAATTTTTGCACACATCTAAAGTAACGACACGTTTTTATAACCGAAGAGCTCGAATTGATGGAGGAATAAAAATTTTATTGAAATTTGGGAAATTTTAAAAAATTTCTATTCGAGCAATTTTCGAGCTATGGATTTTTTTTTTTTTTTTACAGAATTGGGAGATCAAAGCAATGCTTGGTATTGAGTTTGAGGAGAATCAGTCAAGTCGTTGAGATTTTATGACATTTTTAATTTTTCGAAAAATTTACTCATATCTTTTGGCTCAAAGTGACTCTTAGATATTGATAATAAATTTTTTGAATCTAGTCGTTGGCTAAATCTACTTTATACTAGATTTAGCGAAAATTTCTCGAGAGACTTTGATTAAATGTTTTTAATTGTTTAAAAAATTCAAACAAAGGGGAAATTAAAAAATTAAACTTCCCAGCTGTAGTGCGAGGGAAAAAAATCTGCAAATTTAAAATTGCCCATGACTTCTTACTTCAGGCAATTTACAAAGTTTCCTCTTTGACAGAGTCAACATTGAGAAAATTACGAATGAAAGAATAGGAGAACTTTGTCGATAGGAAAAATTTATGAAGGAACAATATGAAAATCTCAATTTTCAAATTTTTTTTTTTTCCTATGTTGAAATTAAGTGCCTTATATATAGAACTTTTTATGTATTCCAGCTCACCCTCGCTTCGTGAAATTCATCGTATTCAGCGTTGTATGTGATAATTGTTCGTCGCAAAATGCAATAATTGCGTAATTCATGGTGTCGAGGAGGTTACCCAGGGCGAGATATATATATATATATATATATATATATATATATATATATATATAGCTACAGAACGAGAGAGGGTGCAACATAGAGTACTATTAAGGGTATGTGCGTGTACTCCAAAAGGGATCTATGACTTAGGCTGACTTGCTGAAATGGGAGGGGGGTGGGGGGGGGGGAGGGGTAGGCAGAGCTCTAGTAATTTTTTCTTCTCGAGTTTTCACTGTATACTATTCTCTTGAAAAATTGAACTGCCAGTCTCTCTTTAGACAGTATGGGAAATAAAATTTGAGAGCCAAATTATCGATTATTCTAGTAAATTTCCTGAGGAGTCAAAAAAGTTCAACTCTAAAAAGTTTCATTAGATAAGAATAATTTTCTTGTCAGGAAAAGCTTTAAATTTTATCTGGTCTCTATTTCTATTTTTTTTTCCAAAAAGTCTCTTGACCCTGGAAAAGAGAGATGAGAGATTTTTTTTTCGAGTATGGTAATTTTCGTCGAGATTTAAGCCCATACAGTGCACAAAACTTCCTTTAACTGCAAAGAGAGACGATATGGACCCATAGAGGAAGTCAATGGAGAAGGGAATGGAATCATATGCGATTAAGAGAAAGCAAAAAAAAAAAATAGCTCATCAACTCAAATTAATATTTATAATTCTCAACTATGTACATATGTAAATGAAAAGATTTTCGAGTACAATAATTTACTCGTGGAAAAAGCACCAATTGTGAATTACATTTATTACCATTTCGCTTTTCAAAAATTGTCAAGACTACTAAAAAATAACTTTGGGTGAAAAACTTTTCGATTCCAGAAAAAATAGCCCATCAACATTAATATTTATAATTCTCAACTATGCACATTTATATGAAAAAGCCTTTTGGAGTAGAATAATTTACTCGTGGAAAAGCACCAATTGTGAATTACATTTATTACCATTTCGCTTTTCAAAAATTGTCAAAACTACTAAAAAAGAACTTTGGGTGAAAAACTTTTCGATTCCAAAAAAAATAGCCCATCAACATTAATATTTATAATTCTCAACTATGCACATTTATATGAAAAAGCCTTTTGGAGTAGAATAATTTACTCGTGGAAAAGCACTAATTATGAATTACCTTTATTACCATTTCGCTTTTTAAAAATTGTCAAAACTACTAAAAAATAACTTTGGGTGAAAAACTTTTCGATTCCAGAAAAAATAGCCCATCAACATTAATATTTATAATTCTCAACTATGTACATTTATATGAAAAAGCCTTTTGGAGTAGAATAATTTACTCGTGGAAAAGCACTAATTATGAATTACCTTTATTACCATTTCGCTTTTTAAAAATTGTCAAAACTACTAAAAAATAACTTTGGGTGAAAAACTTTTCGATTCCAGAAAAAATAGCCCATCAACATTAATATTTATAATTCTCAACTATGTACATTTATATGAAAAAGCCTTTTGGAGTAGAATAATTTACTCGTGGAAAAGCGCCAATTGTGCATTTATTATCATTTCGCTTTTCAAAAATTGTCAAGACTGCTAATAAACGTCTTTGGGCACTTCTCGTTTCCAAAAAAGACTCATGGGGTATATATACACATATATATATATTGTTTTTTCCTTTGATATATCCCGAAAAAAATTCCACCTACGAGAGTTTCCTCGTCACACCCGCCAGACATGGTCATTCCAAAAACGTTCCGCATTTAAAAAAAAAAGAAATATGTACGAGTCCCCCCTGGCCAAATTGCTCGATTGTCTACATTCTTTCCTGTAAAATAAATTTACCATTCATCTCTCTCTGTCTCTCTCTCTCTTCCTCGAACTATCATCAAGTTTGACACGACATAGAAAAAAAAAATGATCAGGGAGGGGTAGCGAATTCGAGGGTTCGTCCAAATGTACAAGCATATAAAACTCCAAACTCCAATTCGATACTAATTTTCGGTGCTGAATTATATTGAGCGTGAAGAGCAAGGCAGTCGAGTATACATATATATATATATATATATATATATATATATATATATATGTGTGTGTGTGTGTGTGTGTGTATATATATATATATATATATACACATATATATATATATAATACCCTCGCTCTTGGGGGTTTACGGGTGAAAACGAAACGGTCATGCAATGATTCCTCTCTGGCTCTCTAGCTGCATGATACTCTTAAGGGGACTCAGCTTCAGACTGCGTAATAAATATTTCTCTCTCTCTTATTTTGTGGTGAGCCATGCATGACCCCCTTTTTCAACATTTATATATCTATATATAGGACATCCCTCGATGAATTTGCCAATAGTAAATTAAACGAAAAGTTTCGGTGCATAGAGTACATCGAATTATTAGAACCATCTGTGTTCTCTGTGTTTTTAGCATCGCATATGGATATATTATATCTGATTATTTGACGAAAATATCCTCAGAATTTGGCCTAAAAGCCCTCGAAACATCGAGATCCTTTGATCTCGATGTTTGGAGGGCCGACAAAAGATATATGCTATATACACTCTTCCCTTCTTCCTGCCTTGGTAACGTAACGCACAATTCCCACATGAATTCGTCGATGGGCCTGATGTACTTCTGTAAAGAGAATATGGTGTGTGTTAAATTTATACACACGAAATATCATGACACTCCAGCCCTATTACGATTTAGCATTAACAGATTTCAATGTATTTGACAACGCACTCTATTCTCGTATAATGGACTGAATTAATTGTTTAAGGTGTAGACGATAAGGTTTGTTTAAAGGTCTGAGAAACGAGCATTTATTATCGATTTTAATGATAAATTTTGTTAATCAGTTTCATAAAATTAAATAGAGTTAAAGGTCATTTATTGGCAGTAGAAAGAAAAAAAAATATTTTTTTTTTAGTGATTTTATTTTTAAACAAAGGATATAAACGTTTATTTCTTTGTTTGATTATTTCTTCCTTTCTTCGATAGATCAACTTCACTTTCAAAAATATTTAACGCAGAGTTAAAGAGTGGCTAAAATATAAATAATAATATACCCTCGTCAAAGAAACAAATGCATGAATTAAAAAAAAAAATCCTACAATAATTATTTATATTTTAGAATTGAACTTATATATATCGGTCCCCACTGAATGAATTTGAGCAAAGAGTAAAGCTAATCTGGGAATTTTTATTTTATAACCGTGACAATTTTTATTTGAATTTTTGACAGCTCTCAATCTCTCGTATAATCGACTGAATTAATTGTTTAAGGTGTAGACGATAAGGTTTGTTTAAAGGTCTGAGAAACGAGCATTTATTTTCGATTTTAATGATAAATTTTGTTAATCAGTTTTATAAAATTCAATAGAGTTAAAGGTCATTCATTGGCAGTGGAAAGAAAAAAAAGTAAATTTTTTTTAGTGATTGTATTTTTAAACAAAGGATATAAACGTTTATTTCTTTGTTTAATTATTTCTTCCTTTCTTCGATGGATCAACTTCACTTTCAAAAATATTTAACGCAGAGTTAAAGAGTGGCTAAAATATAAATAATAATATACCCTCGTCAAAGAAACAAATGCATGAATTAAAAAAAAAAATCCTACAATAATTATTTATATTTTAGAATTCGGAATTAGATATATCGGTCTCTATTGAATGGATTTGACCAGAGAGTAAAGCTAATCTGGGAATTTTTATTTTATAAGCGTGACAATTTTTATTTGAATTTTTGACAGCTCTCAATCTCTCGTATAATGGACTGAATTAATTGTTTAAGGTGTAGACGATAAGGTTTGTTTAAAGGTCTGAGAAACGAGCATTTATTTTCGATTTTAATGATAAATTTTGTTAATCAGTTTTATAAAATTCAATAGAGTTAAAGGTCATTCATTGGCAGTGGAAAGAAAAAAAAGTAAATTTTTTTTAGTGATTGTATTTTTAAACAAAGGATATAAACGTTTATTTCTTTGTTTGATTATTTCTTCCTTTCTTCGATGGATCAACTTCACTTTCAAAAATATTTAACGCAGAGTTAAAAAGTGGCTAAAATATAAATAATATTATACCATCGTCAAAGAAACAAATGCATGGATTAAAAAAAAAAATCCTACAATAATTATTTATATTTTAGAATTGAACTTATATTATGGGTCCCCACTGAATGAATTTGACCAGAGAGTAAAGCTAATCTGGGAATTTTTATTTTATAACCGTGACAATTTTTATTTGAATTTTTGACAGCTCTCAATTTTCTTGTCAAAAGATTTTCTGCTATATTTAGCGAGGCTAAATATTTGTTATTTAATTCCTGGCTAAGTGGATCATCTTAATTTTCCTCTTTAGACGAAAATGTAAATAAAAGACTTTGATTTTGATAAACGAACGAGAATTTAACGCAAGTTTATCTCGTCACGTTATATACGAGTTGTTACAGAATTTATAGAATTCCGAATAAACGGAAGCTCGAAACTTTTCTCCGATATTGTCCACCCTACGCGTTTATGTACAAGAGGCTTAAGCATTGGCGAGACACGTGTCATGCACAGTTGGTAGTCAGTTATAAAAAAATAATAATAATAAATAAATAAAAAAATTTAACTTTGCTATTCTATACCTGCCAGTCTCTCGTCTCGCAGCGTTTTTCTGATTCTTATTCGACTTCTATTCTTCCTTCGCATGTGCGAGAAAGTTTTCTCAATCATTTTCACGATTTAAACACAAATTACCGAATTAATACCGTAACAATATTAAATTGTTTTATTTTTTAAACAACATTTTTTATAACGTACAATAATTTAAAAATTTTGTTCCAAGACAAAAAAGTGCTCCTATATTTTCTTGATAAATTGACTGACTGGATAAAAATCTAAATTTTTCCAATTTTAATTTTTTTGTCAAGTAAAAAAAATGGTTGATAATTATTTTATTAGAAAGTAATTTTTCTCTCGAGATGGAATTTGTCAGCTATAAAATTACAACTTAAAAAATATGTGTATTGTTTATTTTTTTTCAGCTCATATTTTCAAGGGGCCAAAAAAATGTTTTTTTTTTTACCAGAGAATTTATTGTAAATAAAATTAAAAAAATCAGATCGATTGATAATGCCCACCAGTGTCAATTAAAACAATTATTTTATAATCGACTAGGTCAATTAGTAAAATTTTATAATTTTTTTCCACAAACTAAAAATTGATGCTGTATTTTTGTTACTCTAGAACACAGCAGGAGCTAAATTAAAAATAATAAGAATTATTCTCTCGATTTCGCTTTGAATTTCCCATATACTTAAAAAATTATTCGATTCATCCATTTTGATAAAAAAAAAAATCATCGAGCCATTTCAAATTTTTTTCGAGAATTAAAAGGAAAAAAAAAAAAATGTTGACCCTATCATTTTATGACTCTATAAATATGTTTGGTCGAGGAAAAGGAATTGAGATGCCTCTCATTAGATGCTCACCGCGCGCCGCTTCGTATCAAAATTCGGCCCTCTCCTTCTTTTTCTCTCATTATGTAATCATCTCTTTTAATTAAGCCGAAAAAGGGTGAAGGAGAGAAAAGAAAGAGTTGTAAGAGACTCTCAGAGCGATATAGGTTCGACCCCCTTAGCAGTCGCGATGATTAGCTTGTTCCCATACCAGTTGAGGAAGACCAAATCCTGCCTGTCTTTTCCACTGTCCTCTTTCCACAAAGTATAATGCTTTTTCCTGACCCAAACCCCAAACATATCATGTAGAGCCCAAAAGAAACAATAAATCAATGATTCTCTCTAGGCTCTACGAATATAAAAAAAAAACGAAAATTTAAATATTCAACTTCCGACCTCGTCCTCAGCATCAAAAAAATTTTTATACGGTTCGTTTACCTCTGCCCTAAATATCAATCTTTTGTACGTAAATACCAACAAAAAAAGAAGAAAAAAATTCCTCGTCTGACTAATTTTATTACGTTAGATCAATCTCTGATACTTATCTACATTTCTTATCTATTATTGTATTCGAGTTTTTTTCTTCGATATGAGAAAAAGGTGTGAACGAATACCTAAAATGATAAGGATCAATCGTAGGGTCCAAGAAACTAGAAATTCCATTCAACATAATGCATGAGATAAATAATAAAACCTAGAAAAAATCGTCTTGAAACTAAATGATTGACTATAATTGCATTTTAGTGAGTTCTTTTTTATTTTCTCGTCTGTCCTTCATTTTCTACTTATAAAAACTTCGTTCAGTATATGCACTGATTTATTTATTTATTTATTTATTGCATCTGTAGATTGTATTTATAAAAAGCTGTAAGTGCACTTATAGACGAAAGTACTTGTAGACGAAAGTGAAAAACAGCTGAGAGAATAAATACTTGCGCCAATTATATTTTGCTTTGATTAATAGCGTGAAAAAAAACAGGACAAGTGTAATAATTTTTCACTAATTCAAAATGTCTGTAGTCTGTAATGTAGTAGTAATAAGAAATCGCTAATTCCAATTCTTCAATGATGGTCATTATGGGACAATATAAGCGAATTCAAAGCGTTAGTTCTGGAAGCTGCCACTAGATGGCTGCTGGCTTAACCGTTCTCACAAGTGCTCCGATTATTCAGTTATCGTAAAAAACTAACAATAAGCTCCATAAGAGCATAAACCTCTAATAGGATATTCTTAAATTTGACCACCTTAATACCATACGAACCAAGCTAATAATAATTATAATAGTAATAATAATAATCATGTTTTATTGTCTCATCGTTTACGTCCAGAGACATCAAAGGTTTATTATATTAATAACTATAATATTTATTTGGCCACCAAATTTTTATTGTAAATTCATCTTGGCATTGGTTTGCTGTAATAGTAAAATAATTTTGCTCTGCTAGCAAATGATACTTTTGCTACGATAGCAAATGTCTATTTGCTAAAACCGTAAATTTATTTGCTATTACAGTAAAATCATTTTTTTCTCCATTTCTCCGTTTACAGTGAATTGAGCGAATAGTTAATTTTGCAACAATGATTTTACAACAAAGTATATATATGACCAAAGATTGATGATATCCGAAATGATATTTTTTCACTTAATTTATGTTACCCCGAACTATATATTTTCCTCTCATAGTGCGATATGAAACATAAAACTATTTACAACAAAATAAGATTGTTAAGTGGTCGAAACGCAAATGGCATGGTAATCAGCTCGCCTAAAAAAAAAAAGATTACACGTAATATAATAGACAAGCACGTGGATAACTCAGATGTTGGATTTGTGTGGTAGAATTTTGCATCAGCGTTCGATCCAGGGTTCCCTCGATGGTGGTCCATGGCGAGACGACGGAGACGACGACGACGACGACGCCGCTACGCGGTATCGCATTCACGCTCCACTGCTCTATACGATTCGACTCTCCATCCTACCCCATAGGCTTCGATCCCCTATAAACCTCCTCCCTCCAGGACGCCCCTGTAAAAAAGCCAAAAAAATATATATATATATATTCTGACCACAGTGGTGTATTTCCCATTCCTCTTTTTTCCATCCACGCGCATCCATCGCTTGTCACATTCTGCACCCTACCCTATATATATAGTATATATATACTATATATATATAGTATATATATACTATATATATATATATATGTATATATATACTATATATAGACGTTTGTCTAAAATCATAAGAGTGTATATTTTATGCTTATACACAGAGCATATACGCCTTTATGATTTTAGCCACGCGATCTATACTATATATCAACAAATCTCTTTATTGGTGTTCAGTCGTCGAATTTCCTCATCCCTCCATTTGTCATATATATATGTCTCTTCTAGGGAGTTAAAAAACGAAAATAAATAAAAATGGCAAAATAATTCACATTGTATCGCAGACAACGTCAGAGATCGAAATAATTTTATGTACTTGGTGGCAAGTTTGAGCGAGACAAAAAATGCTGTATGTGTTTTATATATATGAATATATGCAATGCCAAAAGAGCAGCATGGTTGAGGGAGAAGGGGAACGTGTAGTCAGCTCACGCCTCGGCGACGAGCGAGGGACGAATACCGCGGCATGCTAATTAGTGGCCGTTTACGAGGAACGAGAACCAAGTAGTGAGCAAGAAAAGGCATATAGCTCAAAGCTATGAAATCACGAGAGAGAGAGAGAGAGAGACAGGGAGAAAAGGCAGTCAAGATTATTATTGAGGATGGGAGATTTTAACGCGGAACGGGTGGGGCAAAGCATCAGGTTCAGGTACCCAAGTCGTTAAGTGATCAGAGAGAGAGTTATATATCTCCATCTAGATATATATATATATATATATATATATATATATATATATATATATATATATATATATATATATATATATAGTGTGTGTGTGTGTGTGTGTGTGTTGGGTGTGTATATATGTATATATATACACACCCATGTATACATGCGTATAGTGGAGTACGGAAAGAGAGAAACTCGAACAATCCTTTATCCAAAAATGTCGTATCCTCAAAAGAAGAGCCGCGGATATTACTTATATATTTATACACAAAATAACCTATAATTACGATCGCGAGTATACAATTTGGCAATAAGCAAAAAAATACTGAATATGAATGAATCGGGAGACTTTTGCCGGAAACGTGATCAAGAACGTTTGTCTTGGATGGTGGCGACATCTGTAAAGGGAGGGAAGAAGGTCGACGTGCGCGCGCATTCCAGGTGCGTAATTGATGAACGGGACCTAGGGGGAGACACTGACGATCAGGGCCGTCTCGCGGGACGAGATAAAATGTAGTAAAAAAAAAAAAAAAGGGCGCACATTCGTAAGAAAATTGTTAGCTCGTACGTTCTGTCGTACGCACTGGCTTTTCGCCAAATTCTCGAGCACCCCTGAATATGATAGAGAGGATGAGAATATATGTAGCATATTTTGTATATCTATATCTATGCTGTACCTTTTGGGCCATTAACGAAAATGCGGGTGCGCGCGGTCTGCTTATCAGTTGCTGAGTCGGCGCTTATGATCAACCGAGCGATGAGCTGTTTCTCTTCGGTTATACCTAGAGGCCCCCAGAATCCGTTCACTCTCTGGCTATATCTCTCTTATCTATTCCTCTCTCTCTCTCTCTCGCTCGTAACCTCCCTTGATATATCCTTCTCGCCGATAAATGATGAAATGACCGACACGCGTCCAAGTGAACGATCTCTCGTGTGTTATATAGAATACGATCAACGATATATTTCAGATGTGGGCACGCAATCGCGCGAGTCTCGCAGCACAATTCTCTCTCTTCCTATAATCTACAAGTCTCGAAATTTACGAGTTCATTCTCCCGCATTGTCGTCTGGATCCATTGATCAGAGATCACGAAAATACATACACGTATAAATCTTCCACACAATAATCTCACACCTTACTATTTCGTGAATAAAAACAATTATTGCTATTTACATCCCTCTCCCCCCCCCCCCTTTTGTCCGTATAGTTAATTGAATCTTTATTAAACGCACATAAATGAGTCATCGGAACGAAAGTGCCAAAAATCGGCGAACAAAGCGCCGATGGATTATGGGAAATGAGAGGGGGGGGGGGGGCTAAAGACACCCTCGCACGACGCCGGTAGGCACGTCCCTGAATAATTGATCGTTAAATTATGAGTTTATTCGCGGAGAGAGACGCAATAAGCGGGATTTTTCTCAATTTTTTTTTCCTCTTCATACGCAGCTGGCATTGGGGAAAATAAATACTTAAAAAATCGTGAAATCATGACAATCTTCAACTACTTCGGTTGAGTTGAACGTCATATGTAAAAATTCCTGGTGAAGAGGTTAGAAATACGAAAAATAGAGTACTAAAAGAAAAAAAAAAAAAAAGCGAGTGTATATAACCAAGAAAGTGTTCGATGACGGTGCTGCTGCTGTTTGTTGAGACGGCGTTTCGGGCATTATTATTCAAACATGGCGGAGCAAGTATCGCGTCGTCGTCGTACTCGTCGTTGTCGGCGGGACGACAGCAGTGCTGCCAGCACAAGAGAGCTCGATGACGCTGTTGACCGTAGCGTTGCTCCCTCCAAAACTTCTCGTGCATTGGCAACATTGGTTTTTTCGGTAGTTTACAAATAAAATGGCCGATATATGAGGGCTATTTTGTATGGTACTACATGTAGCAGAAATATAAGAAAAAAATTATATTACAAAAAAAAAAACCCCAACGTAACGAGAAAAAAAAAAACGAAAAGTAAAATACAACGTACGCAACGGTGGTGAAAAATGAATGGAGTCTTGTGCGTGCGCGATTGTTAGTTGACGATTTTGCAAATATAATACACGCTCCAAGCGGGGGCCGATGTATAAAATACACGGGATATAGCCGCGAAAAAGTGAGTCCCCCCCGAAGTGAAGAAGAAAGAGAAAAAAAGAGCGAGAGAGAGAGAGAGAGGAGAATCTCATCGAGATCGGAGCAAGTGACGTGAGTGTGAAACGAGGTGGGCAAAAGTGAGGATCGTGTGTGTCGCTCATTTTGCGATTGTGTGGCCCCCATCGTAGACGCCGCGTATCCCTCTCCCCCCACCCCTCTCTCCTGCGTTAGTAAGAGAGAGACGGACTGATCGTGTACACGGAGAACGAGAATACAGAGAAAGAGCTCACGCGTTCGTGTTCGTCGTCGTCGTCGTCGTCGTCGTCGCCGTCGCCGCCGCCGCCGCCGCCGCGTTTTACGAGACGAGAGCTCACACACACACACACACACACACATACACACAATACACATGCATGTACATACATACCAATATTAACAAACAAATAACAAAAAAATCGTCGTGAGACAGACGGCGACCTGCCGCCTTCGTACTTTTTTTTTTTTCTTTCGTTTTTTTTTTTTCTTTCGTCCTGCTTTTTTGGCTTGGCGCGCGTTCACAGTGCGCGGCAAAATATACGAAAAAATTGTATATTATAAAAAAAATATACACATATATACGGATACGTTTGCAAGTATATATAAAAATATACACATAAACGGGATAAAAGTGGTGAAAAAGATTTTTATACGGGGCGTGCGAGAGTGCGAACCGAGTGTGATCTCCTGCCCCTCTCTCCCCCCTCCCGGCCGCCCCTCGTCTCTCGCCGCGGGCCGTCCGTGAGTGTCGCTCTCTCTCTGTCTCTCTCTATTCGCCCGCGTGCGTGCGTGTGAGTGTGTGCTTCGGAAATTTTGTTTCTGCCCTTGTGTCTGTGCGTGGCGGGCGGCAAAATTTTTTGTTACTCTCGTACTCGGTGAACATTGTTACGTTTACACTAGCGAACGGATAATTCTTCAATTGTTCGTCAGGTCTACCAACCCACAAAATTGCCACATTTTGCAAGAAGAAAAAAAAAAAAAAAAGGAATTCTCTTCGTGCGTCTAGTTGGCGCGCGGGTGAGCGCGCGCGCTCCCCTCTCACTGTCTATATACTGCGCCCGTGTGTGCGTGTGTGTGTGTGCGCGTGTGTGAGTTTCTTACCTGCCTATCTCTACGAGTAAAAGGCACGCCGTGTTGCCTCTCTGAGCCACGAGTGTGTTTTTCCCCGCGAGATAAAAATTCTCTTTGCCGCGCGCGTTTGACGATTTTTTTCTCTTCCAATTTAACGAGAAACAAACAACCACACAAAAGAGACGGCCGCTCATCAACAATCCCGCCAAACTGTCCGCGTCTTTAAAAAAAAAAAACGAATAAAAAACTTCCCCTCCCTCCCATCCCTTCTCACCGCGAATTCTTATTTTTCCCCAGAATCGTCGGAAAAATAATTTTACACGTGAAAAAAAAAGAAAAAAAAAAAAAAGAGAAGAAACGAGAGAGAAGAAAAAATAATTAAAAATAAAAATAAATAAAAAAAAACACACATCGAATCGTAAACGCACCGATTGTTGAATCGGTGTGTAACATGATAATAGATAAAAATTGCTCCGTTCCAGTACACAAAAGCCGAGATACTGGAGTGTGACGAGTACCTCGGTCTGGAGACGGTGAAGATATTTCACGCGGACGATTTTGTCGTTGTCGAGTCAATCGGCGGTTGTGTTGACGATGACGAGGCTCTGATTGTTAATTTAACGGAGCCAAGTGTCGTTAACAGTACCGAGGCTAGTCAGAGCGACGAGCGTGTTGTCTCGGTCGCGTCCTCGAATACGGCCGACGACGACGAGGACGAGGACGAGGACGAGGACTCGGAACAGGATTTGTCGTTGCACAGAGGTAGCAGAGGAGGAGGAGGAGGCGGCGGAGGAGGAGGTGGTGGAGGAGGAGGAGGAGGAGGATTAATTGAGGAAGACGCTGAGACAACAACAACAACAACAAGAGCAACAACGACAATCGTGAGTGAGGAAGCCTCGATAACGACACTGACAAACATGTGTACGACGCCCGGTAATGCGGGCACGGGTTTCGGTTACGCGTGGTCATTCACCGGGCCCGGTAACGATGCTCGTGACAATCCACAGGCTGAATTAGCGACAAATATAAATTATGCGGTAAATAATAATCAGGATCAGGGGACATCGCAAAAAATTCAGGTTGACATAAAACCTGCAAAAGTTGCGATAACGGCAACACCAAGACGTCCAATGTTTGCAATGAATGAGACTTGTCAGCAAACACCAACGACAACGAGCCATCATGGACACGGGACTGCCGCTGTTGTAACCCACAATCAGACCCACGTTAGAAATAAAAAGCATCACGATGTTTTTTCATTAACTTGCGACAAGGGTGGTTGTAATTGTGACGCGGCCCATCCAACACCACCGCCATCATTATTTTCAAACGCGCTTGTATTCACAACAGCGGACAAACACGCAATGAGCAAACATTTTATGACCCCATTGGGACCTCTTCAATTAACCGCCGAGGAGTGCAATGAGATATTAATGAAACGCGCTGCTGCCGCATCAAATCAAACCGGTACGAATAACGTAACAACGAGCCAAACCGATGGTACACATTTTGGTCATGTTTTGACTCATGTCAATACAACGCAAATTGATCAAAAAGTTAAACAACAGCAGGACATGGCGAGTCAGGCCAGAGTACCCAAGGAGAGACCTTATTCATGCTCGGAGTGTGGAAAATCATTTTTATTGAAACATCATTTGACGACACACGCGCGTGTACATACCGGCGAGAGGCCACACATATGCGTACATTGTGGCAAAACTTTTGCTCACAAACATTGTCTCCATACCCATTTGTTGTTACACAGCGCCGAACGACCGTATCAGTGTCGGGAATGTAAAAAATCTTTTACCCTCAAACATCATCTTGTCACTCATACGCGTGTACACACGCGCGAAAGACCATTCGTTTGTCAAGAATGCGGCAGGGCTTTTCCATTGAAGCGTCATTTGGTGACGCACAGTAAATTTCATTCTGGCGAGAGGCCATTCGTTTGCGAAGAGTGCGGCGAATCCTTTTCACAAAAGGATCATCTCACTATGCACTCGAGATTTCATGGTAGCTTACATCCCTTTGTTTGTCATGATTGCGGTGCTACTTTTCAGAGAAAATTTGAGCTCGTCAATCATGGACGTCTTCATGGACGTGTACCACATTCTTGTACCGTCTGTGGAAAAGAATTTTTACAAAAGAGAACGCTGCTGGCTCATATGCGCCTACATACGGGCGAAACGCCGTTTGCATGTACCGTTTGCGGTGAGGCTTTCCCGCGCAAAGTTGAACTCGTCGCGCATTCAAAGATACACAACAACACGAATCCCGATGAGAAGTGTCTCACATGCAGGTGAGGCGAATATTATTTTTTTATATTGATGGGCGCGTGTTTTTTTTTTTTTCTTTCTTCTTTTTTTTTACCGATAGAGTTTTGATAATTTTTCATGATTTTTTTTCAGGGAATGTGGCTTGGACTTTTCGAATAGGGAGGCACTCACGCTGCATCTGAGGTTACACTCGGGTGATCGTACACTCGTGACCGATCTGTGCGGTCTCGCTGCGGCGTTTCAACAAACACCAGGACACTTTTTGACCCCCAATTCGACTGGATCACATCAGGTATAATTATTTTAATCTGTGCATTATGTTGTTTTTTTTTTTTTTTTTATAACCATTTTACAAAGAGATTCGGACATTTTCCCAGCAAAATATCCTCGATGTAGTTGCATTTATTTATTTGTTGAACAGGGAGAAAAAGCTCTTTACGAAAAAAAAAAATTGACAATGGTGAGAGATGAAGTCGCATTATAGATCGCGCCGATGAGAGTTTCAGTAGAAAATTATCACGATAACTTGCAGGTCAATGTTTTGTTACAGCGATGTAACATGAGGAAAAGTCATTTAATTTGAAAATTGGTCGTATTCGGCAAATATTACGATTGTATAAAGTTTAATGCAGATTAATCGAATCATTGTAAAACAAAGTATACCAGTTAACATCCCAGGGAACCAGTTTTGTTACAAGAATTTAACATGAGAGACATGTGTAATTGAAAACTGTTCAATTGCAAGAAATATTAATTTTTTATACAATTGGATAAAAATTAATCGGAGCATTTAAATTAAAAATAAAGAATAGCAATTTACGTCCCAGGGAACAAATTTGGTTACCAGAATTTAGTATGGGAGTCATGTGTAATTGAAAACTGTTCAATTGCAAGAAATATTAATTTTCTATACAATTAGATAAAAATTAATCGAAGCAATCAAATTTAGAATAAAAGATAGCAATCAACATCCTGTGACATGGAAGTAATGTGCAATGTATCAGTTTTACACTTAAATAATAAAATTGGTATATAACATGGGACTAGTATGTAACTGAGAGTTTATATGCAGGTAATATTACGTTGATTAAAATTTTGCTGCCATGTAAATTGATATTTATAACGAATACATAAACGTGCATAAATTCATGACGAAAAAGTGAGCTGAAAAAAAAAATATATCCTTGATTATAAATATACGAGCAAAATCGAATATAACATATGAAATGGAGAATAAATTAGGAAGAATTATAGTTGTAAGACAGATATTGGGTTGTAACATAAATAATTTCGGTTGTATTATTGTTAAAAAAAAAATTATTCATTAAAAAAAATAGGCTTACATTTAATCAATTATATAATTCACAATTTTAATCACAGTTTTCCATTTTATCCAGGCAAAAAGCTGCTACTCGCCCGGCTTCGCTAGCGTTGAATCAAAATTAAATTAGTATTGCCCGTTTTTTACCCCCTTACGGGTTGAATTTCGAAAAATGCCTGCTTAGTGAGTCTCTAAATTATAAAATAAAACTACTGACCAAATTTCATGTTTACAGCTTCAGCGGTTTCGGCTCAGCGATGATGAATCAGTTTGTCAGGACAAGTTATTTTATATAGAGAGAGATTGACGAATGCCTCTCTGAATTCTTAGAAGTAGAACGCTATTGTACTTATAACCAAAGTTAATTCTGTTACAACTCAATATAAAGCTTAAAGTAAAGATCGGAGGTGGCTAAGGTGGTGCGATGCCCAATAAAATTGAAGTCAAGTATGAACTGCAGCAGAATAAGAGATTTTAAAAGCATTCAACATGAGCAAAGTATATTAAGATTTAAAATCCCAAACGATAGAGTGTCGAATGAAACTTTTAGATATATCGACGATTTTTTTAGTCAGGGAATAACGATTAGCGATTGTAACCCATGCGGGCAAATAAATTATTTTTACAATAATTTGTACGATAGTTGGAAACAATAAAGTAAGTCAGTATTTCTAGAATTGACGAATTAGGAATCTCCAGCCGAATTTCATGATCGTCGATGACCCAGTTAATTACGTCGTATGGAAGCAAAAAATTTCATATTCTCTAAATGATTTATTTATAGATTTATCCACTTGGATAAATATGACCGAGAAATGTGACTAACAAGGAACATTATCGAAATACTCATTATGCGCATTATAATATTATCTCAGCGCAAAAAAAAAAAAAAAAAATCACGAAAAGGACAAAAAAATTACTTTAGTCATTCGTATCCTAACCCTTTGCACTCCAAAAGGCTCTGCTATGGCGACATGCTTGCTGCAGTTGCTGATAGGTCATAAAAAATCGGCTAGAGTGCAAAGGGTGAAGATTAGTCGCTTCCTTCAGGAAAGTCAGCAGAACCAGGCTGAGATCAGCAGAATCGAATGAATTTCGTTGAAATTTTGTATATCAGGAATACCAATAAGAAATACCAACTGAATTCATAACATGGATGAGAGCAGCTTTTTTTAAAGAAATTTTTCCTTATCGATGAGGTAATAAATTTTTTTCATCATTTTTGCTTCAGAAGAGTTTTTCTGTCTCTTCGATGTTGGACGAACGTTCATTGATTACGGAATTTTAAAAATAGAGTTTTTTTCAAATGGCGGGAAAATGTAGCGTAATCTTTTTAAATTCCACAAACTACTGGATTTCGATCACATTGAAACAGAATCGATGAGAACTTACCAAAAAAAAAACTATTGAATTTTTCTATAATTTTACGAAAATTACAGAAAAGTTTTATGCTATTTTTATTATCGTAAAGAAGCTGTTTCTTCGATTTTGATTTTTGCTTTGCGAGTGACAAAGAGTTATGGCGGAGTAATGGGAAAATTCAAATTTTCCACCTTTTTGTTGCTCTCTTTGGCTTTTGATAGAATCAGAGATTTCTTGCTTTAACTTTGAAATGGCAATCGCTATTTTTATCCCTATCGTAATATACAGCTGTCATTATTCAACCAAAACGTTCCAACGCTCTACTTTTGTAATTCATTTGCATTTTCATCATTTAAAACGAAAATATGAGATTTGAAAATTTCCCTTTGTACGACGTGTCTAACTCATCCGATTTACTCGTTTGAGCGCTGACAAGATTAAAAAATCAAATTTTCAATTATTAAATCATAGCCATTTATCATTTTTAATGGGGTGAGATACCGCTCAAAAAATTTAATATAAAATTTTGCAATTGGAGAATAGCTCTTTGCACCTAAAATGAACTTTGCGTATATTGTGGGGTGATTTTTGTAAAAAATGAGAAATCAAGTTTTCACTTTTAAAAAATGTCCTTTTTTCGTTTGTCAATAGAGTTCCAGTTCAAAAACGTAAAAGAACATTTTGTAAACCCAGAACACCACTGCGCACCTCTAACGAACTCCCAATATCTTGTGGTGAGCGCGTAAGCTTAAGAAATTACGTTTTAAATTTTTCTTTTTATTTTTTTTTTCCCGTTTTTAATCTATTAAAAACCTTAAAAAAGGACGTTTTTGAACGTAGAATCCACCTTTTGTATCTTTGTCGTACTCTCAATTAGAGTCATGTCCCCATCTATCTGGAGGCATGTCAGAGAATTCTTAAAAATTAAAGCTGAATCGAAAAAATTATGAAAATTTAAAATATTTCATGTATTCGGTGCTTTGTCAGATCTAATTACAGGCATAGACATTTAAAATCGTTTCATCAAAAAACTTCTACATCCCAAATTTTTTCGCAACGATTGATATTCCGAGAGCAATCGCGATTGTAACAGCAAATTCATGAACTTTGCACGTTTTATTTCTCCGTTGAAAATATCAATCGCGACGTTAAAATCTGGGACCGTAATTTTTTTAAACCCCAAAGTAATATCACATAATCTCAAGCGGTCCTACTCATCCACATAAAAGAACGTTATTGTTAGCCTACAAAAACCCTTTGCCATATTACCCCCGTATTCACAGACAAACCTTAAGGGGGCCTCAAAATTTTTGTCAAGCGTCTCGAGTTTCCGAAATTAAGGAATGAAAAGTGTCCCTGGTAAAAGTTATGCCCAAAATTCCTAGAGTCGAGGGTTCATTGAGACACAAAAAAAAGCCATTCCATCGAGTCTTACTCATAATTGAAGCTCTCAATTTTGATCTGCGAATACGGGGTGGTCAATTGATTTCCCAATTGCACAGTCCCTGTTTCTCCATGCGATACCTATCGGCCGAAATCTCGAACCAACTAAAATGGCGGACGAAAAGTTAAATCATAATAACGACAACGATTAACGTTGCTGATACAGTTGACCCAGAACAATGAATTCATGTTTAAATAAAAAAAAAAAGGAAGAAAAAAAAAAAATCATCTCTGTACAAAATGTGCCAAATGACTTTTCCGCATGATCATTCAGAACAAATGCCAGTAATCGGAGAATTTTGTCCAAACAAATGTATCCGCGTGAGAGAAAACTTTTCGTGCGCCATATTTGGTATGAATTCTGGCGCTCCCGCCATCATAAATAATCGATATCTCCAACGATCCCTGGTAAAAGAGCTCACAAGATTAAGAAATGAAGTTTTTGCAGATGAACGGACCGCTCGGAACGCCAGGAGTGAGTCACATGCACGGAGCTACGCAGACATCACCGCCCGTTTGTACGGGTCCCAAGCCCAAGCCCCATCTCTGTCCCGATTGCGGTCGTGGCTTTGCCCAAAAGCACGGCCTATCGCAACACCAGAGGCGGCACACGGACGGCAGTTGTCACATCAGATCGCACATTTGCGATAAATGCGGCAAGGCATTCTTTCAGAAGAATCATTTATTGTTGCATCAGCGCCAGCACATGGATCCACCACCAAGTATACTCCGTCAGCAGCAGAGACAAGCTGCGCAGGCGGCTGCTCTGTTGGCCCAACAACAACAGCAGCAGCAAGTTCAGCAACAGCAACAACAGGCTCAGGCTGCGGGACAGCAGGTTCAGGGTCAACAGACTCAGCAGCAGGTCCAGCAGCAGGCGCAGGCCCAGCAGCAGGTTCAACAGCAGGCACAGGCCCAGCAGCAGGTTCATCAGCAGTCCCAGCAGCAGCCTCAGCAACAGCAGCAACAACAACAACAGCCACAACAGCAACAACAACAAACGTGTACTGTTGACACGAAAGCCATTCAGTTGCAGGCAATACAGCAACAGGTGGCGCAACAGGTTCAACAACAAGTGCAGCAACAGCAGCAACAACAACAGCAGCAACAACAACAGCAACAGCAGCAGCAACAACAACAACAAGCGTGCTCGGTGGACACAAAAGCAATACAGTTGAACGTCACCATGTGAAACGGTGATGACGTTTACGTAAAAAAAGATGAGACGATTAGGGACTTGCGTAGATACGATTTTCATCGTTTCGAACAATTGTCCCGTTACGATAGCACTCCCGAATGCGCACCCTGCTGCAATTCTATGCACGCACTTCTCTTGTACTAACATTAAACAGACACACACACACACACACATACATATACGCACACAAGCATACAAGAACAAAAATGAAACAAAAATTACCGTAACACGAGATACAGGAAAATATCAAATGAGTTAACTTGCTTCCTGAAATTCCTTAATATGGAAAATAAAACGATTGGAGAATGGACCGACAGACGAGACACACGTTTTACACATTAGTTGTATTTATTATCTAGGATCGAATATCGGAGTAATTACAGCCCCATCCCTTACCTTGAGAACCCCAATCTTTCCTTCTCCTTTCCACATGTAACACACACGTGCCCACACACTTATATACAGACACGGACACACATACACAAAATCCCTTTTATTACAAGAGTATATTATACAAAGTATACATATTATATTCTAATTATGTAAGGCTTGTAACAAGACAACAAAAAAAAAACAACAACAAAATAAAAATAACCATATATTAGTGTTTTACATATATACTTTATATATATATTATATATCATTTACTCTAGGATTATCAATATGTAAAATGGAGTACTAAAAAAGAAACCACAACAAATTAGTTGCCTTATTGAGAAGATAAATTTTAATGAATATATATTAACTATACATATTATATATATATCGTTTCATTTTGTTTTACGGTGAAATGTCTCTTTGTTTCACTCAGTCTTCTTAATTCTTCTTCTTATCTGTAATCTTCTAATCTCTCTCTTTCTCTCTCTCTCTCTCTTTCTTTTGTTCTCTGTATTCTATTCCATAGATTTCTGTTCTGTCTCTCTTTTTTTTTCATTTACCGATTTAATTTGTAGGATTAATGAATTTATAAGAAAAAAAAAAGAACAAAAATACATATTGAATAAACAAAGAGCGAGAAATCATTTATGGGGTCTCTCCGGCTTCTGGCGTGTGTGTTTGGGGGTCATGATCTCGTGGGAGAGACGCTCAAGCATGTTTTTTTTTTTTAGTCTTAAATTTGCATACAGTTGAAGTTTTGTTGTGTCGCGTTTTTGCAATTTGTTATAGGAGACTCGAGGGAAATGCGCGACGTGGGTCAAGCATTGAAGTGACCGAGAACCGGACATGCGGAAGTGGAGAGAAAGCTTTGTCAGGACCACGGTCTTACACAAAGACCGTGGTCTGGACAAATATCACTGCGCACTTGTAATGAAATATATAATATAAATATTTAGAGCTTTCTGGGGGAAAGGCTTTGGGCGGGAGAGAAGGGAGGCATGAGCGCGTCTGTGTGCGTCATCGCATAATACGACCACAGTGGGCACATGGCAGCACTGTCCGGGCATTGCGACGAACGGATATACACCCTATCCGTGAATTCAGAAAAACGTTATATCACCGTGGCCTCAGTACTGTAGAATGCGTCAAGATCGATTCTGCACGCGCGGCGCGAATGAAGAATAATTCAATATCGCCATGTCTACCTCAAACAATCGTGGTTTTAAATTTCATGATATATTTACCTTATGTACCTCATAATCTTTTTATAAATCCTCGAAATGCATACATAGCGTTCCCTGAGATTGCTGCTCATAGAACTCTCTCTTTCTCGAGTTTTCAAATGCTAATTTTGTTAATTAATTTATTCATTTGGATCATTTTATTCTATATATATTATTCATAATGTTTCCTAACCTAACCCATACAGTCATATTGAGTGATATTTTTAAAGCCAGCGCGAAAACGACTTTTATAAATACGATTTTAAAAATGTACGACTCATCTGATTCATGTGTATAGTTCGGGTGAGATTATATATGTGGCGAATATGCAAGTTCGCAGAGAACAGAACGAGCAATTTCTGGGGTAAAAAAATTATGCTGATCCATGAAATTTTCATTATTTTACCTCAATCATGACAATCACGTCTTATCAAAATACTTTTTCGAGTATAACGATTTGATAAAAACAGCTCTGCTTCAAAAGAATTGAGCTTGCGCGCGCATTCAATGATTAGTACAATTGCTGTCCGTTCCACGCCGTGTCACCACCTGTCATCACCTGTCTGGTGGTGCCGTCCCGCGGCAATGTCCGGAGACACTGATAATAACAGAGCGCATGCGCAATACGAGTGTTCTTCGTCCCGCCTGCGGGACGAACCGAAAATAAATCGAACAACGCTGAGCCTGAGCCCGTTCAGCAGTAAGCAAACGGTGCTCGCTGGACGTCGACTACTATTGCTTTATAGGCATTCAGAGCCCGCGCGCGCATAAAGCGGTGTTAGTGATGATCAAAACGAGTTGTTGTTTTTTTTCGTGGCTCCCGCGAGGACAAAGCCGTGATCCACGCTGATACACTGGATCTCAAATCGGCAATAGCTCGCAATTGTCGCTATCGCGGTTACGGATGCATATGGAGGTTCGTAATTCCTCTCTCAAGTTGCTTTTTTTTTTTTTTTAATATTTTCAAAATATAAACAAACAAACAAAAAAACATGCTTGAAAAATGGCGAGAAATGAAACCTTGTGTTACGGTGCTATTGTCAAACGCGTAGATTTTCTACAAGCATTATAATATCCTGCAATTTCGTCTCTCTTTCTCCCTCGGGTGCTCAGCTGTATTAAAACATTGCGCACACGCAAACTTGGATGTTTCCCGATACGCTGACACGTTTCTTTGTTTGGGTTTGACAACAATGAGAGATCGAGAGGGAGACAAAGAGACAAAGAAGAGTAGCACAGCAAGAGTTCCCTGCCATTTTGCACGTTGCATAAAACAAATGAACCGAAATAATAATAAAAAAAATTAAAAACAAAACAAGTTTTCGTTCCTAGATAAAGTTGAATATGACTTTGATAATGCATAAATAAAGGCTAAATCGACAAAATAATTGAGTATTAAAAAAAAAATTGTTCGATTCAACCCCTCTCTTGGTTGCATATTCTAATCGTGTCAGTTGGCGAAACTTGAAGCGCAGTTGGGATGGCAACACCGTCCATGCTGCGATCATTTCTCTCTCTCTCTCTCTTTCCCTCTCCTCCCTCTTTCTTTTTCTCTGTCTCGCTCGCGTGCGCGCTGCCCTCAACGACGCAATACTATTTGTTATTATATTTTCTCCATCTGTCTATTCTCTATCCATCCTCGCAATTCGATCAATCTATATATCTTAATTTTTTATTTTTCTTCCACTTTCTCTTTGTTCATACATCCAATGTTGTCAGAACACTCGAAAATTTCCTCCTGTCGTACAAAAGATGATTTTACGTTATATTACGATTGTTTTTCATAAGAAAAATCGGAAACCTGTTTCTTTTCCACCATTCACGCAGTAGGAATTGGGCCTATTTTTTTCTGTCATTTTTCGAGCTGTTGGGTTTTGTGCGTGTTTGAATTCTGAGAATTCACCCCCCCCCCCCCCCCCCCGCCCCTTCCCCCTCACTGGTAATGTTTAGTGTCTCGGTGGTGAAGAACGCGCGAATCGATGTGGCAGACGGCCGCCTCGCACTCTCTCGCTCTCTCTCTCTCACTCCCACCCTCCTCCTATCCTAATCTTTCGTCTCTTTCGCTCTTGTTAGAGTTTTGTATACACTCTCAGCTGTTTTAGATAGAGGTCCGTCAGCTGCCTAGAACGCAAAGTGGCGCTCTCTTTCATGGCCGCGTCCTGCCTCGTCTATCACAAATGATATAACGTGGACTTTTCTTTTCATGCTTATTTTTTTTGCCAATTTACTTAATCCTCCTCTTTATTTCCTTTGTATCTCGAGATGAAAATATTTCGGGATGGAAAATTCGTCCTATTCGTCCACCCCATTGCGCCTATTCCAGCTGTCACGTACGCGCGCGCTTCTAAACTCGTTTTGTGAGCTTTTATGCGACATCAATTGAAGTTAATGCCCCGCGTTTGTTGCTCTCTCTCTCTCTCTCTCTCTGTCTAGAACTCGCGAGCGTCGAGGGGGCTTTTTTTTTCTCAGCGACGTCACACGGACTGCGTCTTAAAACCTGACAAAGACACGAAAGATATAGACAGAGAATTGCTAAAAAAATCAGATGGAATCTTTCGTAATCTTATTATAATTATATTTATTATTATTATTATTATTATTTTCAGTCCTTTAGATTTTCGGCTTTCCAGTATAACGAAAGTTTTATGCTTCATTCATTGGAGAGCGTGGGATGGAAAAGAGGGGGTTCTGATTTGATTCTTTTTTTTTTGCGTTACTTTTCTCGTCTCGGCTGAGTTTTTTAAACCGCGACTATATAGATTCTTGTTGACAATGAATCGACGACCGTGAATTATCTACATATACACGTCGTTCACACATTCACCGAGCGAACAAAAAAGATAAGACTGCCCGCGTGTTTTCCGTTTTCTTCTTGCAATTTTTTTTTTTTTTTTTTTTTTTTTTTTTTCAAATAGAACGATATACGCGACTCTGCGCACAGCTGACTCGTTTAGCGCTCGTCTGTGACGCGATGTTGCGACTCGACGACCTTATCAAAAGCTCTCCTGCGCGTCTATCTACAAATACACATATATGGGGCGTCCCAGGTCAAATCGACAGGGTCATAACCCTCAATCCATTCGATTCAATTTTTCCTCTTCAATACGTCTCTTAGAGCAACAACGAAGAAAATAATTCAAACAACTTTTAAGATTGAAAAAAAGCCTTTTTATCGATATGAGCGAAATTTTGCTTTACGATCGTTAAATTCTATCAATTGTGCTGCTTTTAATTCGAAACTTCGTTAATAACGATTCTCAAGCTTTTTTTTTAAGCTTTGAAATTGGTTCGAATTATTTTTTTGTTGTTGCTCTACGATGTAATTAAGAGGAAAAATTGAATCGAACTTTTTGAGGATTGTCGATTTGGCCCGAAAAACCCTATACGTGTGTAGCTTATATTAAAGTTCAAGTACACATATGTATAAGCATATAATGTGGCAAGCAAAGATCAAATCTCTTTCGCGATCAATAAACGACAAGCACACACACACACACATGTAAATTAACTCCACCACGGAGGACAAAATCGATTTTAATTCCCCGGCTTTTGTTCTACCACGACAACGGATCAGTAAAATATTTTTCTCTGATCGATGTATGTCTTTCCATTTTTTCCTTATTTAAAAAAGCCAAATTATCTGCAATTTCAATCTGCAGTATGAATTACAGATGGACGATTAGTTGACAGTAGCTAAACGTTAAAAAATATATATATATATATATTGAAATATTTTCGTAACTTTTGATAGCAAATTATTGAAATAAAAATGTTGAAACAAATAAAGAAGGAAAAAAAATATCTCTAAATTGAATCTCCCAAATTTATGTTACGTAAGCGTTACATCGTGACTACACCAAAAATAAAAAATAAAAACCATTAAATCAATTTTATGAGGATTTAATTCGCGTAGAATTTTTTTTTTATCGATCATCCCAAATTAAAAATAGAAAAACCATTTTCAAAAGTACACCATGCACGTTTATTACCTCTGAAACTTAAGAGTGTATTAAAATGAAAAATATAAATAATCATGAGAATTTGATATATGTAAAAAGTTAATGGAATAATAAATTTCTATTCGAATATAAAATAATTGAAGGAAATGATGATGAAAAACCTCGTTGATTGCTCACAAAATTGCAACGCACTCTCACAATTATGAAATCACAGAGCTCGTATCTTCTCCACTGTATTATTTTCTCTGATTCGGTGGTTTGTTGACCACCCTTTTTTTTTTTATTATTATTTTTTTGCGATTGTGCAATAATTTTATATTTTACGCGAGTCATGACTCCTGGAGCTCACCAGGGACCATTTTTTTTTTTTTTTTTTTTTTTCATGCATCACGTTGCATAGACGATCCTAGCAAGCATTTTATAACCACGCTGCATCACAACTGTGAAACTAGTACGTTGATATATAGAACATGATCAACTTACGCTGAACTGGCTCAAGGCTTCCTACTCTCTGGGCTTGAATTGAACAAACCGCTCGCCCGATTTACATATGTAAGTCGAGCCCTTTAATTTGTGGAACAAAGCAGAGACAGAGAGAGAGATAGGGAAAAATTGTAATGGCTCGTGGATCCGGACCGTTGCGGTTATAACTGACAAGGACGAATTTTACTATTAATACACTATATATATATATATATATAGTGTATTAATAGTAAAATTCGTCGTTGTATATACATATATATATATATATGTATTATATATATATATATATACGATGCAATGCCTAAACATGCAAGTGTCCTTGTCCCTCTTTTTCAATTCACCCTCCTGACTTCTTGTCTTTGTGATGCATAATGATGTTCAGCGCAACGAAAAAGATTTTTAACAACACTCGATGACAGAAAATTTCATATAAAATATTAAAAAAAAAAAGAAAAAAACGTTTTTTCGAATTTTCAAATCAGTCGCGAATTTAGGATGCGAGATTTACATGTCTGTATTTCTTATTCATGCTGTAATTTGAATATTCATTTTTATGTTGACGAAATTTTTAAGTGGATTTTGCTGACCAACGAAACGAGTAATTTATGATTGAATTTCATGTTTTTGTATGGCATTCGCGTTCAGCTACTGTTGACTTGATACACAACTCAACGTGTTGAAAAAAAAAACGTGGTAAAACTAACTATAGTCTCCAAAGGGGCTAAAATGAAGTCTTACTGTGCTGCAGAGTTAAGAGTGTAACACAGAAAATACGTTTTGTATTATTTATTTTACTGTAAGTTTAGTTACTTCTCCTTATACGTGAACTCTAATGGCAAAAAAAAAAAATTATGAATAAAAAGAAAAATATTTTGACTCTGCAACTTATATTGATTTATTATATCGAGCATAAAATAATATTTATTGGGTGGACTGGAAATAGCGTTGCTTAATGTTCGAGTAGTTTATTGTAACAAAATTGCAATTAATCTTACAATTCCATGAATGTTGGTACCCCAGCATGTGCTTAAATAGTTATTCGTGTCGAAAATAAATTGAGTTCCCACTACGTCGAACTAACTTCATTATGTCACCACATTGATTCAATTTTTGCATTAATTTCTCGGTAATTGAACGGTTTGCAGTCGGGAGTTTTATTTTTTTTAATTTTACATTTTCTCATACCTCGTAAGTGGGAAATTCTGTATAACAATTCTAAGAGACCACAAATGATTTTAATATTCGCTATTTCATTAACACGCCAAATAATTCTCCTTTCTCGAATTACTTCATTCTGACGTAAACTCGTGTACGTCAAAGTTTAAATCCGTTCAGAATATTAGCACAATTACAGTTTTTTTTTCTTTTAATATACCATGTTTTAAAAAAATGATTTTAACCCTCCGTCACCAAGGTGATTTTACTGACCGTTTGAAACATACAAGGTACTGTACCCTAAAAGACCCACCTTGCCGACGGGGGGTTAATACCTTATTAAATCTGACCTCGGCACCTGAACCAAAAAAAAAGTGATCGAAAGCAATTCAACTCATATAATTTTGACCAGAATATTGAATCTCCTAAATTTAGAATTTTGTAAACTCTGTAAAAAGCGCTAAATGAAAATATGTTTTCGAGACACTCATCACTCTTGATAATATATCAAATAGGCCTGTTAATATTTCACATACAAAAGTACTCATAAAAATTGCCAAATTGCTCCAAAAGCGTGTCCATGCGGAGTCCGTCCAGAGTCATTTCTCACGAACCACTAAACCGATTTGGTTCTCCTTCGTAGAATGACTTCATTCTTACGTAAACTTACAGTACACAAAGATCCAATCTATTTGGACTATTTGAACTATTAAATTTATTCAAAAAACTGCGATGTTTAAGCATAAAAAAGATTTTCTACTTTGTATCAAGTCAGAATTCCAAAAAACCTGAACCGATTTGCTTCTCCGTCGCAGAGATTTTGAATATCGTCGTAAACAAGTGCCTCACGCAGTTAAAGAAATTGCGATAACATTGGGTAAGATGAATTTCGCGATTTTCATAACTTTCTCAATAAATAAAAAAAGTTGAAAAAAAATGCTCAAATTAGAAATTTTCACATTATTTTCTGATGATTGTTGCTTTTTCATAAAGTTCCTTCTATGAAAAAGCCAAAATTTATAAAGTTACTTATTTATCATAGGCTTTGTGCAAGGACGAAAATCGCGAGGAAGGAAAACGTAAATTTTTCAATTTGCGGCGTTTTTCGTCTTGTGAAGATTTCTTTATCTTTGCTTTCCGTTTTCAAATGTTTAAAGGAACGCAATTATATATGTAGTGCAGATACGGTCTAGTGGAAATAATTTATATTGAACAAAATATAGGAATAGACGAAGTATATTCTCAAAAAAAAGTCTGTTTAGGCAGGTGCACTTTTTCACACGTGTTGATTCGAGAACATATATATATATATATGTGTGTGTGTGTGTGTTCTCAAATGTATATATATATATATATATATATATATATATAACTATGAATCGGTTGTGTTTATGGCCAAGTAGCTCTGCGTCTCAAATTCTCGCTTCTCACATTCCTCGATTTGTATGCGTTTCAATATTCATAAACCACCTCTCGTCACTTAAAAAAAAAAAAACGCTGATCGTATTCTTCCTACTACTTTGTTCAGCATTTATTATAAAAAAGTAACGTAGCTTTCACCATTTGCTCGTTTTATTTCTTACATTCTTTTCTTCCTTTCGCAAGGAATCTCTTTTGAAAAATTGTATTCCTCGTCATTAAATAACAGAACGAAAGTCATAACGATAAATAATATAATTTTATTAACTATTTGATATTAAAAAATTAGTGAATTAGTGAATTTATTTAAGAGATAAAGATTCAAATTAACGAGATATGTCTATGTCTGATTCAACGTTCTCGGTTTGTTGCTAATGTCGCATTTTTCGTTTGTTATTTTCGGATGATCGGTCTGCTGAATTATATTCCCCTTTTTTTGTTTCTTCTTCTTTTCGTTGGATTAACAGTCAGGCGCGCAATATCGTATCCGATAACACGGTGAGTTCTTATCAATCAAACGGTATTAGTTTATGAAATAACTGCGCACTGCACTCGTCAGGTGGTACGCACATATAGATATACATATATATATAGTACGCAACTTTACATCGTTATCAATTTCACGTCGTTTTTATTACGCGACGAATAAACGGCCCGAGATAAAAAGAAGAAAAAAAAAACGAGAAAAATCTGTGAATCCAGATGACAGTATGAATGTGGTTTTCGTTGTCCGCTCTTCTTCGAGATTCGAGATATTCGATATTATTTTTTTCTAAATTATTCGTTAAAAGACGCGAGCATTATATTTTGCAATTGACAGAGGCTATCAAAAGTGTTTGAAATTGCCTACATTTTTACTTTCAATTAATTCTAAAAAAAAAAAAAAAAAAACAAACAAAACGAGCTATAAAAAAAGTGTGTTGACATGTACCTTTTTGGGTACTTGCTTAAAACTAGAGTACCATTTGCGACACTTATTACTCTCCGTTTTTTTTTAATTGTCCAGGACACGTTATTTAAGGTAACATACATTATCATACGCTAACATACGCACAAGTGAAATGCTGGATTTTCAACCCATTCACATTTTCACAAATTTCAGTTTTTTTTTTTTCGTGTTCAAATTATTCATCAGGCGTTGACGGACCCCGGGACCGTCTGAACTCTCGAATTAAATTTCAATACCATTGAATTTTTATTTATTTAAATTTAATAATAATAATAATGTATATATATATATGAACAAAAAAATATATATATTTTTTCTTAATTATTTACAGGTGTCCCCGAACCGGCGCTGTCTGAACCAGCTCAACAGCTGATCGCAGTACGAAGCGGCGGTGAACGGGGCCACTATCGCACCAACCACCCCGCATCCGGAAGAACTTAAAAAATTTAAATAGCATCCTACATTATTACAAGTTGATACCATAATAATAAAACGAGGAAGAAACAAAAAAAAATAAAGAAAAAAAAAGAAGAAGAAGCTAACGAAGAGCAATATATCGTCAAAAATACGTCACAGACGATATATGTATATATATATATATATACGTAAATATATGTACATATATCGTAGCACGACAGGACGAAAAAGTGGAGGAAAGTTCGAGGCTGGCGCACTGTCTGCGAATAAATCGTGGAACACGTGGGAAAAAAAGTGAGACCAAGAGAAAAAGGATAGGAGCGAGAGAGAGAGAGAGAGAGAGAGAGAGAGAGAGATAAAGAGCTTTGAGAGGAAAAAAAAAGTGCGACGTCCTCGGACACGCCATCATGGTCAAAACTTTTCAGGCTTATCTACCCTCCTGCCATCGCACTTACTCGTGCATACACTGCCGTGCTCATCTTGCGAACCACGACGAACTCATCTCTAAGGTGAGAAGAAGATCCCTTGATAAATGACTAAAAAAAAATTAAAAAAAAGTTCAAATTTAACATGCACAATTTTCCTCAGGACTGGGAAAAAGAAGGAAAAAAAAACATAATAAAAAAAAGTGGGGAAAACTTATGCTGAACGTAAAAACACTTGTATGATCGCACAAGAATGTCGAATAAATACTTGGCAAAAAAGAAATAATGATTTTAAAAAATAAAAAATAAAAATAAAGGAAAGATTTATGACAATATCTTTTGTCTCTGTTCTTGGTTTCAGTCCTTCCAGGGCAGCCAAGGACGTGCCTATCTCTTCAATTCCGTGTAAGATTAAATTTCGATATTTTTTCTTCTCTGTCTTTCTGCTTGGCCTGCGATCGATTCTTCAGTAATTTTCTTTATCGTTACTTTTTTTTTCTCTCTTTCTCTCTCTGTCATATTTTAGGGTAAACGTGGGTTGCGGGCCTGCCGAAGAACGAGTATTGTTGACCGGTCTTCACGCTGTTGCCGACATTTATTGCGAGTGCTGCAAAACGACACTTGGATGGAAATATGTGAGTATTAAACAGATCTTATTTTTTTTTTTTCTTTCACTCGCTCTCGCTGACCATTTCAACGCGTTCATTTATATATTCAACTGAGTATTCCACCCGGCTTTGCCGCGTTGCAACATTTATTATTATTTAAAAATTATTTAAAAGTTTTGAGATATTTGTTTGAAATTTTCTTCTTCCATAACCTTGGATCTCTTTGGATCCAAACAACTATTGAATGCACCGAAAAAAGTGCTGCAGCCTCAAAATTAATTGTCGATAAAAAAAAATCTGTTCAATATTTTGAATCGAAAAATGGCCCGTTTGTGTGAAATTGCACGAAAATATTTTTTTTTTTCACGGCCAACCACCTTTGATTTTTCTTGAAAATTCACGACTCCATTTTTCTTTTATTTTTCAAAATTATTGAAGAGCTCGTTTAGAAGCTCCACTTTGTTTTATGCGTACAATTTCCTGGAAAATCATTATATTCGTTACGTTAAAATCGTTATATTGGGTTTATACTGTTTGAGAATTTTGAGTAAACGTTTATCTACAAATATCTTTGCTGTATCTTCACCAGTATCGTGCAAACAGTTTCAATTGGATCTCAGACATTCTCTGATTTTTTTATGGTGAAGTTATTTTTCCTTTGATTTTTCTTTTTAATATTTATGGCTGAAATCCAATGTCGCATTGTGATTTTGAGATGCGACTATCATTTTTCGCAGTGTCTAATAATTTTCACCCCAAAATTGACGTGATTTTGCACAGTAAATTTGACAATAGCGCTGCAGAGTGAATATAAAAAAAAAAATAACGAGTGCTAAAATCTTTCATAGTTTTATTATAATTTAATGATCGATTGATAGTTTTGTAGTTATTCACTGGTGGATTTGGACATACCAAAATCTTTTTCTTTATCAAAATATTGTGTCCCTAATTCAATGCTTATGGATACGTAATTTTTGTTTCTCTCCGTCACGTATAAAATATTATCAATAATATATTCCTCGACAGTTCAATTGCGAATTTAATTCATGGCTTGTACTAAAAGTATACAATTTTTATTTTTTAATTCATCAAAAACTGTAATTTCCACTTATGTAGTATTGTTGTTTTTTTTTTTTTTTTTTTTTTTTCGTCCAGGAGCACGCGTTCGAATCGAGTCAAAAGTACAAGGAGGGTAAGTTTATAATCGAGCTTGCCCACATGATTAAGGAGAATGGATGGGAATGAAAGGGCAATGACGATTGGGGCGGGAACGACATGAAATACACATACATATGTTTATGTGCTACATATATGCATGTGTGTCTTCCCGAAACGCGTCTCTACCATGGATAAAAAATCGATTATTTTCACGAGTATAAAGGACGCATCGATGTTGCACGATCAGCAACAACGACGACGGAGACGGAAACGGAAACGCCGACGACGACGATGACGACGACGACAACAACAACAACAAAAACAACAATAATAATAACAATAACAGTAACAACAACAACGCCGATATTAATCATCACGATCATCGTTGCTCGGTGAATCTCTATCGAGAACAAACAAAATAAAAGTGTGCAAACCCGAAAACCACGAAAAACACACTCAAAAACTCACACACACACACACACCACCCCCTCTTTGTCCAACAGCCCGACAAACCACCAACGAAAGTCTGTGATTTCATTTGTGATTTGTAATCTTAGTAGCAATGTTTTTTTTTTTTCATTCTTTGTTCTTTTTTTTTTTCACCAGTTTTGTGTGGACAATTCGCTGAGTTTATTGAATTCGTGATAATTTTTTAATTTTTATAATTTTATTGTTCGATACGAGTCTATGGGTTGAAAAAAATAAATAAAAAAGATCACACACATACACACGCAAACACAAGAGAACGTCGTCGACGAACGGCAAAAACTTCGAGATCTACGGGGTAAGGAAGAAGAAAAAAAATCCAAGTATTGTAAAGAAATTATTTTTCACAAGTAAAAAAAAAAACGTAACGAAACAAAAGGAAAAAAAAGAACTGAAAATTACAAGCAAAAGGAAAATAAAAAAGATACTTAGAGGAAGGAAGTGAGAGAGAGAGAGAGGGATGAGATGAGATGAGAAATCGAATCGATTTGAGTAGGATATGACGAATGACGTCGATGAGGGCGAGCGATGGTGAATTATGACAAGAAGGTGCCATAGTGGAGATATTATGTATGTATACATATATACATGAATGAACACGAGGGTTCTGTCCGAGCGACGGGGTGCCCCCATTTATTGTATATCACAATGTATTTCAACGGCTGTGCATATATATATATATATATATATATATATATATATATATATATATATATATATATATGAAATATGTATGTGTAAAAATGCAGTATTTGCAGCCGGATAAAATTTTTCCGGATGACAAGTTGTCATGTTTGAGAAATGTTCAATGAAAAACAAGAAAAATATACAAGAGAAAAAAAAGCGTGAAATTAAGAATGGGGGGCACCCCAGCACCAACGACGTTTCTACAATTGTGTATAAAAATGCACCGTGAGGGGAAAAAAAAAAATTTAGCGGGGGCGCGGAGTGCCACAGACTTTGCTGGATCTGACTGCCTGCCGTGTCTATCGCTGGAATTTCACTGCCGATATTCCTAATATTTAAATAAATAAATGAATAAAGGAATAAAACAATAAAATAAAAGAAAAAAAAATCGATACAGAGCACGAGAAAAAGAAGAGAAAAAACGAGTTTAACGAAGAAGAAGATGAAGAAAAAGGAATACACGATTCTGTGCTGCAATGGCGATGCAGTTTTAGCCCCAACGTAGCCTACGATATAAAAATATTAGCGTATTAAAAAAAAAGCCTATATATATATATATTATATGACAAATATTATATATAGGACACGTGGATAATAGAGATTAAGATTATTCGAGTAAGACGAGAGAGAGGAGATTGTGAAAAAAAAACGAAGATAAAAAAAAACGAGAGAGAGCAAAGATGGAAAATTTAATGAAAAAATGAGGAGGTCTGGTGTGTGCGTGTTTTCATGTGTGAGTGAGTGAGTGTGCGTATGTTAGTCTGGATTTTACGTTCACCATGCCTGCCAAACTGTCTATTTTTTTGCCAGTTGCCACTACTACATTAGTATATTGTAATAAAAAAAAAGAAAAAAAAACAATACAATACAATTTGTTGACGAAAATCTTATTTATCGTATGGACTTATTCTCATATCGAATCCATTCGTTTTTTGGGCAATGGGCAAATTTCTAAACGATGAAAATAAGAAAAAATTGTGAAAAAAAAATCGAACAGGAATATGAGTCCGTAAATAAATCATTAAATATGTACTTGTTGGCTCTGCAGGCTGTGGTGTGTGACTGATTCTGTATTCTCTCGTTGTCGATCTACAAAAGAAAAGAAGAAAAAAAAATATCAGGCTGCACCTTCCTATGCACGCACTAAATGGAAAAAAAAAAAAAACAAAAAAAAGTGCAGGAAAGCAAGGAAGAATTGAGGTGATTGCTCATTACTTTTAATAATCGATCTCATTTGTAAATAATGAATAGGTGAGGTGAGAGATTTTCAGTGACCATTCAACGAGTAATTGCGCAAAGGAACAAAAAAAAACAAGAATTGCCTTTGATAATCTCATTAAAAAAACATAAATGATAAATGAAAAAAAAAAAAAAAAACAACAAAAACAATGAAATTCGATACTATTGACAATGATAAATAATAACGTGTGTGTTTCCAAAGAAAATAAAAATTACAATCACCATTTGTAGTTCAGTGTGCGTAAACACACGTTTTTCCACCAGACTCATGCCTGAAATCAATGCAATTAATTTCTGTTTGTCGAATCTCCATTTCGCATTTTCCTCGTTGACTTGATCTCGATTGTACCCGATAAAAAAAAATAAAAGAACAAATTTATGTAATCGATTCATTGCCGGGTCGGATAATCGCAAATTGGTTCACTGATATTCAAGGTCTATGGGAGCAAAAAAAAAACGCTCTGATTTACGGAATTTAGGAAATAAAAACCGTTCTTTTTGTTTTTTTTAACGCTATTTCGAAAAGATAAATTTGAGGCATATGGGTGTAAGTGCAGTGATACTCGAAGAAGCGAGGATGATTTATTCCGGATGTTTTTTTTTTTTGTTTTTTTCATTACGAAGAGCGAATGAAACGCGAATGTTTGCCGGCCTAAAACCTCACACGGCTTTCTCTCGAGAGTACTTTTTGATATTAATGTGCTGGAAGAAAAAACGTCCCCTGGTTATATCCTTCCTCTTCGTCCATCTCACACGAAGGCTTTTCCTATTCCTTCGATCCAGGAAGAAAAAAAAAACGAAAAAGCAAAAAAAAACAGATCCTTCACCCTAGACCTCAGTTTCCACCGAGACTTCTGAATCACCACACAACTTTGCTTTGTAAAACATGTTCGTAATAAAAATATATATATATATATATATATATATCGATTGTGATGATGTGCATTTGGAAAAAAGTTTACAGGTAAAAATAATCAATACGGATTATATCCTCGATGAATTCTAGCAATTTCGAGGTGTGGAGAAGTGTGACATTTAAGGTAATCCATTAGTAATTTTTTTTTCATATTTGATTTACTTTATTTTTTGTTTTATGGAAGAGTGAATTTCTTTGCGTGGAGTGAATGCAAAAAAGGATTTTTATCCATATCATTTGGAAGATAATCGCTATTAAAGTTACCGATTTTTTAAATAAAAATTTGTCAGTTGTACGTTTTTCCTGCAATTTTTAATATCTCTAATAGTCTCGATAAGGCCATAAAATTACTTAAGGGGAGACTATAGTGATGGACTTTAGGACTTTCTACCCTCATCAAGCTTGTGCATTTGTTTAGTCTTCACTTGAAATTTTGGCAAGTTTCATAACATTTTATGGATTATTTGCTGAAAATTATAAAAGAAAATATTTGGGAAAAAAACTTTGTGGACTTCAACATGAAATAATAGGCTGGAACTTCTTGAGGGCTTATTTAGTTGACAATCTATAAATCCTTTCATCCTATTTTTATTATATTTAGAAATAATATTAAAAAACAATACAAATTCAAATAATTATTTTTCATGGATGGGATTTTTATTCCGTTTTCGACTCGCATACACACTCCATGTGGCTTATGCACAAAAACAAGAAAGGCAGCGATTTTTCGAGCCAAGGCTGAACGCATCGACATAAGAGACGATAAGATGTTTCGTGAATCAAAAATACTATTTGCGTTTTCGAGGCTTCACAAACTCTGGTTTCTCTTGCTCTTGTGCGATCATGACGAATGGAGCGCTGAGTTTATTCCGTGTAGATTCAATCTAAAACGTCGTGAGAAATCTAACTAGTATAATTGTAGAGATTGCAATTATAAGAAGCATAAGTAACAGAATAAAAAGTTTGCAGAAAAATGTAATTTGAATGTCCCGCGATGTACAAAAACAGTAACGTCGTGCCACCTAGCGGAAAAATTCGTAACTATGGACGCACCGAGGACGTTAGTCAGTCACGTGGTTTCCGAGGCACATGCGCGTGATCGACAGCAAGAAATGCGCGCCAACGGTTTTTCGTTTACCGCCATTTTGTGATTGCCGGCGATAGTCAGCGTGCAAACCTCGAAGATCTATGAACGTTTTTTCGTCGCATCACAAGTAATCGCGTATTTCACTCGTATTGTTATTTGTTTATCGATAAATCTCGCGTGTCTCTCAACCTTTAAAGATTTTCGTACGAATAAGTTGAGAAGAAATGGGCAAGTGCATCGATTAATCTGCCCGATCAATGAAGATACTTTTGCCCAATTTTTGTTGTTTCGTTGTCGTTCGCGTTGTCGTTTTGTGAATCATAACATTACGATTCATCTTGGGATATCGCATCAAATTTGTAAGTTCGTTATCGCGAGTGTTCATAGTGTGTCTTTTTTGAATAGTGAATCTTGAACAATGTAAAAATGTGATCCGAAATCGCATAATTGGAAGTGGTGTAAACAGTCATCGGCAGAGAGAGCGAGAGAGAGAGAGAGAGAGTGAGTGAGTAGTACACAATAAACAAAAAAACTCCTGTTTTAAACGTCAATGATTCTTTCATATACTTTAATTTGTCCAAAGAAGATAAATCGATACATGAACGCGCGACTCCCACTTTTTTTTTTATTAAATTGCCAAAGGATAAATATATCTCTGCGTAATTGCGCAATTAATATTATTCCAGCAATTCCACAAATTAGCCGTGTCGCGCGATAGGAAAACGCCACTGTAACCCGTGAATTACTCGCACGACCCGAGAGTACTATTTAACATGTGAATGTTGACATCTTTATATTTTTCAAAACTGATGGAAGAATTTGAAATTTTCTCGATTCACACGAGTAATGAACGGGTTAAATTAAAATGAGTCAACACCATGTTATATATATACATATACTATGTGTTTATGTGTGTATATATATATATATTATAAAACAATCTCGTGCTGGCAACACACCGTCACTCGCGCATCTTTTTTTCTCATCATTTTCTCCCCCTGTTTTTCTCGATATTTCGACGATTACCTATTCTTATCTTTTTCTTTTTTTTTTTTAGTATTCTTTACACAAGATAGACTAACAAAAATATAACTCTTATTTATCACCGACGTTTATACTCCCCAAAAATCCTCCGATCACTCGACCCTTGGCGATTATACATTATTACCATTAATAATATACGTACAATAAGTAAAATACTTTGCAGTCACTTACAAATCTATCGTATATACGCATTTAGACGTTGTATCGAACTCGATACACGCGACGAGGTTCTCGTGATACTTTTAAGGTTATGTGACATACCGACGGATGGTAACAAATCGCTTTCCTATCTTCTTTGAGATCGTTAACATTTTGGTCAAAAGACAAATCGGTTTTCATGCTTCTGTTAATTCTGCATGAAATTTTCCTGTTGCCTAAAATATCAACAGTCTCGATAGAAGTAGAGAAGGCGATTATATTTACCGCAAATATATATATATAGGAGAAGAACGGCGTGGGTATTGCAAATGGCGTCGTAAGGCGAGGGGTAAAGACAACATAACCTCAAAAAATTGCTAAGATATTTATCTCGAAAACGACTTGATGGAATAAAAAAAAAACGAAGTACTTGAGACATTTGCGAAATTGATAGACGCAGATGGCGCTATTAATTTTTTGATTCCCTCAAGTCGTTTTCGCGATAAATTTGTTAACAATTTCTTCTCTATCTCTCTTACACTCGTTGGTGCAGATAGGCGGGGGGAAGGGCTTTGGCCTCACCTTAAAACTTTGCTACTTGCAGGAAAAGCTTCCCTGAATATCTACATATATGCATACGATATACATATATATACACACACGCACACACACACACACACACACACATATATATATATATATATATATATATATATATATATATATATATATATATATATATATATATATATATATATATAAGACCTAATGCTTTCTTCACGTGTACAGAGTTTCCTGAATTGGCCGCTAGGGTCGCTAGTAGTCGCCGCGCAAGAAGTGAATGTTAAAACATAACCTTATTGTTTTACGATTTCTTGACGAAAACAAAAAATATTTTTTTTAACGATAATTCTTGACAAAACCTCGTGGCGAGTATCACGTACAATATCTGGAACTACTCTCGTGCTATATTTTATTATTACAACGATGATATACAAACAGTCAGTATGCATATTTTTCGTCGCGATTCTTTTTTTCCCTTCTCCCCTCTCATATTTAACTACCTATATATTCTTTTATGAAGCTTGAGGTGTGGCTTGAGCACGCGGTATGTGCTTTTTATATTCTTCTTCTTATGCTTTTTGTTTTTTTCATTTCTATATTCTTTGTACAATGAGACGATGATTTTAGTCTTGCTGGGCGTGTAGTATCTGGGGCCGAATATAACAAAGCTCCGCATTTATTTTATTCATATATATGTATATATATATATCTTCCGTTTCTTTTTTTTTTAAACTATTTTACAATTCTAAGCGTGATCTCTACATGTTTGACGATGATTTTGTTTCTTTTCATCTACACGTATCAATATACAATGAATATTTGCTACTTTCCTCGCTTTTGAGACATTGCGAAGGGCCAACATGAGTTTATTTTACGAGAAATTAAATGACGATCGAATACGCATTCACGAAATTAAATTATGAAAGCTATTTTTTTTTTTACTTTTAATGAAGAAAAAAATTACGGTAGTTTTTTGCTCAAAAAATAATAATTTAAAAGAATTTGCAATGATGAAATTTTATTCTCGATTGAAGACAAAATAATATGGATATGAATATTTTTCAACTGAGGAAAAAATAATATGAATCTGAATTTAGTACGATGATGGCCTTCCGCATATTAATAGCTTTGAAAGTCTCGGACAACAGCAGAGGACTCATTTTTCTCTTGTTTTTAGTTTATTCGTCAGGTAACCAGTTTTCAACAATTCGAGTTACGTTTATTTATCTTTTTGTCTCACTCTTTCTCTCTCACGTAAATTCAATTATCAGGTAATAATATATAAGATTGCATTTGTTCAGTCGATAAAGAAAATCGACGGAGATCAGGGAATTCAGCCCGCGATTACTTTCGCTTTTTATTGATTTCTCCGTTTTTTCACTTTCGAGGATGATCGAACAATGCAGATCGAAGCAAAGAAAAATGTATTTTTGTCATTTTTCTAATCATTTCATTTTTATTCGATTTTTTTTTTTTTTTTTTGAAATTCTGCATTGCTCGATTCTCCTGTAATTTCGAGCATTACCAAAATTTCTGCACTCTTCGTTCAATTCACGTATAAAAAATAAACTGTGTGTAAAATGCCAGCATCTCTCTGCATGAATTTAAAAAAAAAAGTGGTTTGTGGAACAAAAAAAGCGCAGGAAAACTTTTTTTTTTTTTCGTTCTTCAAATTTCTCCCACGTCCTTTGATATTCCGCGAGATGTTCCAAAATTTATTGGCATGTTGGTCACTGCCGAGATTCGAAGAATGAACGGCAGCGTGCAAAACGTCAGAGTTTTTCAGATGCGACGACTCTCTTGTTTTCGTTTCTCGTTGGCGAGACCGATCTCAATGTCGTTGAAGGTCCAACGCTCGTGCTTCTCGCCAATGGTTCGTTCTTGCCTCGAAAACCCGTCTGGGAAATCGCCCTCTTTGCCGCTCTGAAAGAACTGCAGAGAGTGCAAGAAGAAGAAAAAAAAAACAGTACGATTATATTTTTATCAAATTAGAAGAAAAATTAACATTTCTTATTTTTTACATTAATCAGCGTTATTATTATTATTATTATTATTATTATTTTATCAGTCTTGTTATCAGGTCATTCATATGTGCGATATGTGCGAAAAGCAGCTGAGTTTTTTTTGTTTTCTTTATAGAGCGAGTGCTTTAGATTAGGTCTGGTGGTTATTAAAATATCCTAAGATATTTTCAATCATCAGAGCTGGGCATTTTTTTTTTAAATCGAGAATTGTGATGAAAAAATTATTAATTATTGTAATTATTATTTTAATAATAATAGTCATCATTATAATTATTAAAAAGTAATCATTAGTTAATAGAGGAAATTATTCTTGCCCTGGTAGGCTTGAGATTATTTTCATACACTGGACTATTTAGTTGTTTCCCTTTCATTTCGAAACTCTTATTTATCTGTTGATTTCGCAACCCCTTCCACACTTTGCCCAGTGCATTTCAAGGAGTTCCGCAATTTTTTTAGATTTTTTTTAATTTGAATAATTATTCATTTTTTTGCCAAATTTATGCCCAATTCTGACGTATTTTTGTATTATTTTTTTCTTATTATTTCACATATATAATAACGTACAGCGATTCACGCATACACACAAAAAGAATAAAAATTTACGTGTATTAATTTATTGAAAAACGTCGTGTTGTATTTCGATGCTGATTTATTTTCCACTGAAATGAATTCACGCTGCAATGTGTTTTGTAATATATATGAAATTGTGTAAAATGAATGGGGGCTAAAGACGTTATGAAACACAAAAACACAACAGTTTGTATATATATATATATATATATCTCAACAATCATATTTAGTTTATATATATAAACTAAATATGATTGTTGAGAAAATTGAGCAATATGTGGAGAAAAAAGCAGGGTCTTCAATCTTCGTGCTTTTTTCTTTTTTCCATTTTTCCTTATAAATTTTTTGAAAAGCCGGAAGCAGGCAAAGCCGTGTATGAGACGATTTTTTTGTGCTCTTATGACGACAAGATCATGAGGATGAAAAGACCGTGAGAGATTTAAAAAGAAAATCGGAGATGAAAAAAAAAAAAAAAATGAATGAATTTTCATTCACAAAGAGAACGTTTATTGTTCTTTAAATTACGAGTCGTGCGTATATTTTTTTTTTATCCTGGCTGGTATGCGGTATCATCAGGCTCCCATATTTCGGCATTCACATCTATAAACGTGCAACAATGCGAATTTTTCGCGAAAACAAACATTCTCGATCGACTTTTTTTTTCTTTTTTTTTTTCCTCAAAATTAAAAAATATATAAATGTCAGTTTACTTTTTTCTCACTTGATCAATCGAGTCTGCTCGTTTTCACTGATGTGTAATATATATATATATATATATATATTTTTTAACATCGATCATTCCACCCATGTCGAGTACAGAGCTGGTCATTTATTCGAACAAAAATGTTTTCAATTTTTTTAAAAAATCACTCCAACTTTCGGTCAAAATTTTGTAAAATTTAATAAAAATCATAATAATTATTGAGCTCGTTGAATATTTTTTTAAGTATTTTATTTCTTCGGAAATGAATTAATTTGCTTGATTTTTCGAATAAAATTTGTCCAACTCTGGTCACGTGACACGGGCTATCTTGCGATATCTTCTATATATACATATATATATATATGTGTCAATTATTTGAATATATATATACATATATATATGTGTCAATTATTTGAATATATATATACATATATGTATGTGTCAATTATTTGAGTATATATATATATAGATAAATGCATTTCCATAAATTTTTGTTCATTTTTCTTACGAACGATCCATCCCATTTTACCTTGAATCGCTAAATTGTGATTTCTCGTACAAGGACGGGGGTGGGGGGTAGAAGAGAAGAGAATATTCTCGATTTTTTTTTAAATCGAGCGTTCAGAGGCAGAAAGACAGAGCGATATAAATATGCCGGTCTTTTTTGTGTCTCTCGCAGTTTTACGTCACGAGAATATCTCCGGATTTATCGAAATCAATAAAGAGAGTTCTCTAGGCCCGCTGGAATCGTCATCATCATCGTCATCGTCTGCTGCACACGCGCAGGACGTTTGAAAAACTTTTATTCGTTTTTTTTTCTAGCTTTTGCTTTTTTTTTTCTATCTTTTGCTTTTTTTTTTGTTTTCGAACGTAAAAATTTCTGAGTTTGGGATGAGTAGCAAATAACGAGAACGTCGCTTGCTCCGGTTATCAGGGAGTTTCGATAGCGCGACATATCTTCACAGCAGGTACCTGGAACGAAGAATTTCGTGAACAGTTTAGAGGGAGAACTTTTTTAATCAATTTTTTCTGCCATTCGATTCCCATTTGTTTTCTTTTTTTTAAGATTATTCTTGGGAAACTAGAAGGGGGTGAGCAGGGCAGGGTGGGAAGGCATCCCGAAATATTTTATTTATAATACAGACGTAAAAATGCAAATTATAAGTGTCTTATATGAAAAAAAAATGTAATTGTGTCTTGAGGAATTTGCTACTAATTATTTAATATGCAATTTTAAATGGTCAGCTTTCCGTTACTTCGTTTCAATTTTTAAGGACATTTTGAGTTTGGGACACAAAACAGGCCAAGCAACAGAATCGAGTAGGGTGAGTGCACCAGTAAATGGACAGACCCCAGTGAATGTGAATAAACACTTTACGTGAAGTATATATCTGTATATAATGATTTGAACACGGGTGTTCATTGACTAGGATCTGTCCATTTACTGGTGCACTCGGCCTATTAGGTGAATGAATCAATACACCAAAATTTTGTGCTCGAATTTTTTTTTTCCCCAGGACCGAGCATAGAATTTAAGATAGTTTTTTCTACCATGAGAATTTTTTTGTGCAAAACATTTATCGTGAAAAAGTTATTATCAATGAGCACTTTTTTATTTTTAATATTTTAAAAATTGATATTACGAAACTACAACTTTTTTTCAAGTGTAGCCCAGAATTTCGTGAGGTTAAATTGCTTACATTGATTAATTTCATGGTCAAATCTCTCGTAAAAAATAAAAGATCCAATCAAAAACGTTCGAGGTTATTTAAATAATAATTATATATATTTTTATTTTTATTGTGTTCCAACGTATGCCCTTGCGAGTTTTTACGTACCCTTCCTGTCACCCTATCACTCCCTACCCGCACTTCGCTGAGCTTCGCAGAGCCCAGTTAATGGACAGACCCCAGTGAATGTGAATAAATACTTCACGCGAACTATATATCTGTATATAATGATTTTAACACGGGTGTTCATTGACTAGGATCTGTCCATTTACTGGTGCACTCGGCCTATTAGGTGAATGAATCAATACACCAAAATTTTGTGCTCGAATTTTTTTTTCCCCAGGACCGAGCATAGAATTTAAGATAGTTTTTTCTACCATGAGAATTTTTTTGTGCAAAACATTTATCGTGAAAAAGTTATTATCAATGAGCACTTTTATATTTTTAATATTTTTAATTAATTAATTTCATGGGCAAATCTCTCGTAAAAAAAAAAGATCCAATCAAAAACGTTCGAGGTTATTTAAATGATAATTATATATATTTTTATTTTTATTGTGTTCCAACGTATACCCTGAGGGTTTTTACGTACCCTTCCTATCACCCTATCACTCCCTACCCGCACTTCGTTGAGCTAACCTAACTTCCGGTGCGTCCGCAGCCGACTTAGCTACACTGTACCGCATTCGCCATGGGGCACAGGGAAACTGGGTAAAAAACTTGTGTCGGTACAGTCGGCTCTTTCGGCAGAGTTGTAGTGTTCCTGCTAGAAGGAATCACCAAACTCTGACAAGATAACCTCCCGCTCAGCGATTTGATGCGCCAGCCAGCGCACGCGCGGCTAAGCGGTCACCCCACCAAGTACTGTCCAACGCTTCTGCACTTTGGTGACCGCCAGAGCCACACGCCGACCGCACCCCTATCGCTTTCGGTTTAAATAATAATTATATTAAATACAATAAAAAATCATTCGATTTAAAGAATTATTTAAAAGTCAATTTACGTAACAACATTTTTTTAAAAATCTTTTAGCACTTTCGTTAGGAGACAAAAGGGTGATAAATATTACTTGTCCTCTCATTACTTGTAAAATAATTGTAAAATGAATTTGAGTATTTTTTAACAGAGGAATTATCATATATACACACACAAGGAATAATTATATTAAATTCAATAAAAAATCATTCGATTTAAAGAATTATTTAAAAGTCAATTTACGTAACAACATTTTTTAAAAATCTTTTAGCACTTTCGTTAGGAGATAAAAGGGTGATAAATATTACTTGTCCTCTCATTACTTGTAAAATAATTGTAAAATGAATTTGAGTATTCTTTAACAGAGGAATTGTCATATATACACACACAAGGAATAGTTATATTAAATTCAATAAAAAATCATTCGAGTTAAAGAATTATTTAAAAGTCAATTTACGTAACAACATTTTTTTAAAATCTTTTAGCACTTTCGTTAGGAGACAAAAGGGTGATAAATATTACTGGTCCTTTCATTACTTGTAAAATAATTGTAAAATGAATTTGAGTATTTTTTAACAGAGGAATTGTCATATATACACACACAAGGAATAATTATATTAAATTCAATAAAAAATCATTCGATTTAAAGAATTATTTAAAAGTCAATTTACGTAACAATTTTTTTTTTAAATCTTTTAGCACTTTCGTTAGGAGACAAAAGGTTGATAAATATTACTTGTCCTCTCATTACTTGTAAAATAATTGTAAAATGAATTTGAGTATTCTTTAACAGAGGAATTGTCATATATACACACACAAGGAATAGTTATATTAAATTCAATAAAAAATCATTCGATTTAAAGAATTATTTAAAAGTCAATTTACGTAACAAAATTTTTTTAAAATCTTTTAGCACTTTCGTTAGGAGACAAAAGGTTGATAAATATTACTTGTCCTCTCATTACTTGTAAAATAATTGTAAAATGAATTTGAGTATTCTTTAACAGAGGAATTGTCATATACACACACAAGGAATAATTATATTAAATTCAATAAAAAATCATTCGAGTTAAAGAATTATTTAAAAGTCAATTTACGTAACAACATTTTTTTAAAATCTTTTAGCACTTTCGTTAGGAGGCAAAAGGGTGATAAATATTACTTGTCCTCTCATTACTTGTAAAATAATTGTAAAATGAATTTGAGTATTCTTTAACAGAGGAATTGTCATATATACACAGACAAGGAATAAAGACAGTGAACGAAGAAACAGGTGAGAGATAATTACCAATGTGAGTGATTTAATTGTAGGTAGATAATAGTAGTAGTATCAGGTAGTAGGCGTGTGTTAGATGTGGGTTAGGTAGACTTTCCGTTTTAAATACGTGCTGCTTCGTGCTGGTGAGCTACTGCCGATCGATGCCTCAGTACTGGAATAGAGCCGGTGCTCTCTCAAATTTGTTTCACGATTACTGAAAAATTTATTTTCACTCTAACGACAAACTAACGAAACGATGAACAAACAAATGAAAAAAAAAAATAACGATAATTGAACAAAGACGAAGACGACGACGACGTGTGGCGATTTGGCAAGACAACGAGGACTGGCATTATCAATAACGATAAAAATTCAATGATTTATCATTAATAATTAATCATCAAATATAACAAAAATAATTGTTTAACCTCTCAGTCTTTTTGCCTCCATTTTTCCCTGTACATACTACATTTGTAAAATACACCGAGCATTAACGAGAACAAACTCTAGCTCTAGCTCGTATTGAACGAGAAAAAGTTAAAAAAATAATAATAATCCACTATTAAAGTGTAAAAAAAAAAAATATATATCCTATCTCTGCTCTTTTGCTCTCTATTAAATTCATTCTTGTCTCACGTTGATTCGCAATTAGCCAGTCCGCGTGGTCCAGCTCGAATCCGTAGTTCTAAGTTAGTACAGTCGGGCTCTCGTTAACCCTTGAATTTCCGCAGCTGGATACAAAATATATTTATTTTTACATCGTATTATCGTAATTTTAATGAATTATTGTACGAAAAAAATTAATAACGAAGGCAGGAAATCAGTACGAATATTAATATCATTGATAATTATCAATGTTATTAATATAAAAAAAAAATTACTAAAAAACTTAGATTTATTAATCACAATTAATATTGTTATCAGTAATATTAATATTATCATTACTCATGATGATTGAAAAAAGAAAAAAAAAAAAAAAGAACGAGTAATGATCGTTAAATTGACAAATTTCTTACCTTCTACGTCGTAGCGAAGAGTTGAGACCCGGAAGACCAAATTGTCCTCTTGGAATGACCATTCGAGCATTTCCCTTAGCTTGCCTTGAGCCACCGTGTGCCTGTAATTGTGCCAGATGTGCGGCATAACCCTCGGTCAATATTGTCGCCAACATTTGATGTTTCTTCGAAACTTTGCCAACAATTATTATCTGATTTGGCTTTAAATTAATTGCCGTATAAACGCTTATGTCTTTGCTACTTCCATAAGCCTGATGTATCAATACACCGTGTTGTTGGACAAGATTATTGAGATAGGCAGCTTTGTGGCCGAGTGGATCGGTTGAGAGACCATCGGCAAAAGAGACGAGACCGTGAGGAAAATTGTGCTGTGAAAGCCACGAAACGACTTTTTGCTGCTGCATGTCCGGTCTCGCTGTTATATAAATTATCAAATAGCCGAGCTCTTGCCAGTGCCTGAAAAAAAAAAAAAAAAACACAAAAAAATCGTATTTTATAATTTTTTTCCAAATTTATTTTATTCAATGTTTAACTTTTTATTTCACTAAAAAAAATATTATTCATCAATCCAAGTATTTATTTTAAAAAAAGTAATCAATTTTTTAAATTAAAAATAAATAAGTTTTTTTTTTATTTACCTTGCAACGTCCACAGCGCCTGCTCGGACTTTTGGATCACGACCGGTCACTGACATACTAGCTGTGAATGAGCCGTCTATACTGAACACCACGCATTCGGTTTTTGGTGGTATCACAGTCATGAAAAAGTCCACTGACGTGTGATCGCCACTGCAATAATAATAATAATAATAATAATAATAATAATAATAATCGACATCTCGAAATTGAAGCCCAGATAAAAATTAAACACCGTTGACTCGTTCGTTATTAGATTTATTTTATTTTTATAATTTTTGGGAACGAATTGATATTTTTTTTTCAAGAGAAAATATTTGAGACTTACCGAACGACCATTTTAATGGGATAGAGACCGTAGCTAAGGGCCTTGTCGTCCGGAATTCTGTACGTTATCCTTCCATTCTTATCGGTGACCTCTGTAGATAGGAGAGTCCATTCACCCAGAGGGGCGTCCTTCATCACATGGATATCGACCTTTTCACCTTAATTGAGAGATTTTTTTTTTTTTAATTATTATTCCCTCGATGAATAAATGAAACTTGACGGATTAATTAATTTCATAAATTGATCAAAATTAATCAGTTAATTAATTTTATGGATAAATTTTAATTAATTGACTGATGAATTTATCAATAAATGAAATAAATTTTTAACGTATAAAACTTAATGTTTCTTTGCTACTTACCAGTTAAAGCTATGACGTCTATTGGACTGTACATGAAACGAGCTATTAATACTTGTGGTGCACCTTCCTTAACGATAACATCATTGGCTCGATGATTAGCCGCGACGTTCTGTAATTTGACAATAAATCAATTACATATATCGTTTAATTAAATTATAATTTAATTAATTAATTAATCAAACAATTACTCTATTGAGTAATGACTGAAACAAAATTTTGATCAATCCATTTTTTATTTTTTTATTTTTTAACAAATAGCAGGTTCAACTGGGGTAATTGTGATACTTGGGTGGCGACATTTTTTTCAAGATTATGATATAAATTATATTTTTTATAATAATAGTTAATAATATATATATATATATAATATTATATTATTATATTATGTATATATATATATGAGATATGTAATAAAAAATTAAAAAATAATACAAATGAACGGATTTCTTCTAATAAAAAAATTGCTATCACAATTGCCAACCGTATTTTGGCCTTTCCTGAAGCTTTTGTTTTTTCATTTTTTAAAAATTATATTTCCGAACTAAAAATTAAAAGAGTCGTCACCTCGAGTTTAGTCACCCAAATCAATTTATTTCTTCTAGTAAAAATATTGCTGATACAATTGCCCTAAACCCTATTTTCACTCTTTTAGAAGCTTTTTTCTATTTTTTATTTTTTTTGCATTATTGAAATAAAAATTGGAAAAGAGATTTGTCACCTTTAGTTTGACCGATGTACGTTTCTTGTTCCACTTCTCACGTGGCTGACCCGGACGGAAAGAAGCGAGTTCTTTTTCCTCCCCCCCTAGCATAGGAAGATCGAATCTGCCGAGTTGTCGGAGTATAAAAGCTATGACGTCCGAGGATTCCCAATAACTGGCGTGAAACAAATGAGGTAATGCGTTTGTTGGAAAATTGGCCAGGCCTTCAGGACAGTAGAGAGCATAATCGATCCTCTTGTTGCCCCACCATTTTTGCGTTACTGTCGAAATAAAAATTAAAAAAAAATCATTTTATTTAAATAAAAATAAATAAAAAATCATTTTATTTAAATAAAAATTAAAAAAAAATCATTTTATTTAAATAAAAATAAATAAAAAATCATTTTATTTAAATAAAAATTAAAAAAAAATCATTTTATTTAAATTAAAATAAATAAAAAATCATTTTATTTAAATTAAAATAAATAAAAAATCATTTTATTTAAATTAAAATGAATAAAAAATCATTTTATTTAAATTAAAATTTATAATAAAATTCAATAAAATTCAATAATAATACTCACAGGCTGATACAGCTTGAAGCGGAACGTTATCTATAAGACCGGACATCGTACTCTGTAGGGATATATCGGACATTCTTCGGAGATGAGCCAGAGGTGTATTTGGAACGTTTAGACTGTCCGTAAATAATTGAGGATTCGTCTGGATTGCCTCAACTGCGATAAAGTTCAAGAATTATCGTTTTAATAATTATTTATGAATTTTTAATACGATCAATTATATCTATTAATTGAATTAATATTAAATTAATGAATTTTCATTCGACCAATTGTCAATAAATGAATTTTCTTTCGATAAATTTTCAATCGATAAGTCTTAATTTAAATGTAATAACAAAAAAAAAAAAAATAGTCGATAACTCACGCAAATGATAGGGTTGCCCATTGCCCAGAGGATATTTCTGATAGCGCGCAACATTGACCGGTGGTAATTGAGAAAATCGGGCCGATATTAATGGCTCGAGTCTCGCTGCTACCGGATCAGTTGGATGAAAAAGATTGTAAACCTGATTGACCAATGGCCTTGGTATATTGGCACTCTTCTCGGCCGGTGACGATATTTTTCTGTATGCCAATACGAGTGATAATGGACTACCGAACATGAAAAATTCGCTGACCTCAAAATCGAGCTTGCACTGTTGCGAATTATCGCTAAAAATCACGAAAAACAAAACAAAAAACACACAAATTATTCTCTAAACAATTTTTATCGATTTTTTTTTCATCCCTAATAAATTTTTTTCTGCATTGATATCTTGACACGTTGAGCGCGGAACCGATTTTGCTCTTCTTTCCGTTCAGGCGACCGGTCAGTCCCCATTGACTGACACGCCACGCCTAACGTGTTAATTCTCAACTAATTTTATCTTATAACTTAATTTTTCGATATTTATTATTTTATTCTAAATTAGCTGCTGCTCGCCGCTTCGCACGAGTTGAATCAGTGTAAAAACATTTTACCCCTTTTTAGCCCCTTAGGGGTTGAATTTCGAAAAAAATCCCTTAGTGAGTCTCCACATTATAAAATAAAACTACTGACCAAATTTCATATTTCTAAGTCCAGCCGTTTCGGATCGGTGATTATGAATCAGTCAGTCAGTCAGGACATTTTTTTATATGTATATAGATTAATATTGAATAATCTATTTATTTTTTTGTTCATTAAAATTATTCGATTAGCTGATTAATTTCGGAAATATATTTTCATTGAGTTGTGAAATTTTTAATCAATGCTCGTATAAAAAATAAATACCTCGTGGATGATGATCTTCTTCTTGACGAGGGTGCAGTCAAATGTCTACCATCCTCGAGTCCGCCATTATTCTCCAATTCCTGCTGAAGGTCATTTTCCAAAATACTGTTCTCACTATCGTGTCTCGATTGATACTGCACTGATCGGCAAAGAGCATCATAGGCCAATATCGAACCCACCGAATCACCGACAAACGATACTTGTCCAGCAAAACCGCGTCCCTCGTCGCTTCTCAAAAATTCCTGATAAACTTGATTAGCACCGTTAACGACTTTCGTCACTGCATCCTGATAATCCGGGGTCGAACTCGCGAGCAACGGAATTGCACCGATCGGTATAGTATCGTGGGTCATCTGGGGTGTCTCGATGCATGATGGCGAAGCATCAAAACTGTAAGGACTCAGACTTTGCGAAGAGAGAGAGAGAGAGAGAGAGAGGGAAAGAAAAAAAAACGAAATCGTGAAAATTCGATCGAAGAATAATTCGATTAATTAAGAATTGAGAAAAAAAAAAGGTCAATATCAAAAACTTTAGAGATTGAAATAAATATCGAGAATTTAATCGAAGAATCATCCACTCGATTCAATCAATTTTTTCCCCGACAAGAGATAAATTTTTTCGTCAAATATGTAAATGATTTTTTTTTTCTTTTTCTAATTTCGATATGACGATCTGTATTTTATGGATGCAAAAAGAAAATTAGAATTTGTTTGAAATTTGGAAAAATTAATTTCAGCATATTTTAAATATGTAAAATATAATATTTAATCGTTTTAAATTTAAGGTCTTGATAGATCTTTGAATCAAATTATTAAAATATCTCTCAAGTCGCTTCATAAATACGCCAAAATTAATTGGGTTATAAAAATTAGACTGTGAAAAAATTAAAAATCGTTATATCTCCATCATATAAATTTTTTCAAGCGATAAATTTTTTGACGAGGTTAAAAAAAATCAATAAAATTGTATACCTCGACAATATTCCAAGGCCCTCGGTGCATATGGACGGACAAGAAACAAATTTGACCGCTATGTGACCGAGTATGCTCGGATAGTGTTGTCTCATAACTGACTCGAAGGCTCCGCGAAATGTCGTTATGTCAGACTTTTTGGCCATGAGATCGACATTTGCGTCTATTTTTTTTTTTTTTTTAACAAACAAAACATTTTTTTTTAACAAAATAATTCCTCGAGAATCTTAAACATGTATCGTCAATTAAGAATATTAAAATTTATTCGGTCATGATGATAAAAACGTAATTGGATAAAAATTCATACCTAGGACACTTCCGGCATGCATTGCGATAAGCAATACGGTAATTCTGCATGGTTGATGGATAGGCGAGTGTTGAGGCGATGCAGGGCAGGAAATGTCTATGCTCGCTGACGATCTTATATGAAGTCTCTTGCTGTTTCTCTCGCTCGCCACCCTTTGCAGATACGAGGGCGAAAATATACTGTCCTCTGTGAATAAATTTTTATGTAAAAAAACGTTCATTGATTATTAATAATAATTCTTAATTTATCTACTAATTATTCACAATAATTAATCGCTTACGATTAATTTATATATTTTTTTCATTGATAATTATATGGGAAAAAAAATTACCTTGATTGTCGGTTGAGGGGGCAATCGGCGATGCTGAGTCGTCCTTATCGGCGAGTAGATCGAGCGAACTCCATTTAGATAATGATGTGTTGTCGCCAAAATCCTCTGGACGTTCGGGGCAGCGTTAAATAAATAAAGAAGAACGACTTTGCGTTATGAACAAAAAAAAAAAAAATCTCGTTGACACCAAGTAGAAGTAACAGGTGTGCTTAATAATAATAATAATAATACAGCGATTTTTCCACGCTAAGTACATTTGTACAGCGATTTTTGTTTGTTTTGTTCGAAAAAAATGACAAATTAGCTGTGTAATTATCGTAAATCAAAACCTTCTCACCTTTTGCTCTCGTTAACTGGGCAATAAGTCTCTTATTTTTTTTTTATTAACGTTTTTTGTTTGTTTAATTTTTTGTCGATTTTTTTCGCTTAACCATAAAAATATTTTACACAATATACCGATGAGTAGAAGCGTGATTAAAATTACAAAAGCCGTGCCTTGGCGTGCATGCGCTTTGCGTTAATTTTTTTTTTTTTTATGTTTAAAAAATATCGTGCGTTTTAATTTGAAACAAAAAAAATCATCGACGAATCCTTCATTCGTTGCGCTATAATCCTCTTTATTTGGGAGGGTTTTTTTTTTTTTTTAACTCTTATCTTTATCACTTTGTCCCAACACTCGAAGATAAATTTATTTTTATTTTCAAAATATCATTTATTTTTTACGTTTTATTGTTTATTTTTTATTGTTTATTTTTGCTAACTACGTGTGTTTTCGATGCTTGTTCGTGTGTTCCTTCCTACCTTTGCGTATTGTCGGTATAACGAGGCCAGCTGTATTTTGTCGTCGACGAGAGTGCGACAGAGAACAAAGAGAAAGAAAAAAAACACATAGAGAAGAGACAGTTGAACTATCCAAGACTATAGCTTGCAATTTCGTGCTCTATATATATATATATATATATATATATATATTTTTAATTTATTTTTCTGTGATATTGAAAATTATTTTCGTTTTGACGAAAAAAAATTTACTCGACTTTACTCGACACTCAATGGTAAATGCGATCACTCGTGGTCATTCACACTCGAGCCCGAGATTTATCGTCAATTAAAAAATTTCCCGATCCATTTCGATGAGAAATTTGCTAAAAAAGAAAAAATTCTTTCGTGCAAAATAAACAATTCTAATTTCAAAAACCTACTATTTCATTTTAATATCATTTTAAATAATTTTTTTTGCTACTTTGATTTTTAGGCAAAAGCTCGCAATATTTAATTAACTAATTAATCTGGTAAACATTTGTTAATAATTAATTAATTGGGAAAAAACAAAAAAAAAACAATTGATAATTTAGCAATGGATAATGAGTTGAAAAGAAATTTCTAAAAAAAAATTACATTCGTCTATGCAAAAATATGTTTTGCTCGATATTTTTTTTTTTTTTGCGCCTATCGCCTATTTTTTTTTTTTCATCGACTATATCGATCAATAATCATTGCCACCATGCGTTTTTTTTTTGCCTTGCGAAAAACTGCATTTTAACCTATTGTGCTATGAAATATATAAATTATGAGAGAATTATTAGAGTCGATTTTTGTCGACTCTATCGAACCCCAAAATTCGTAAATTTCTCGTCGTTCTCGCTGTCGTCGTTACCTCGACAATCAAAGAATTCGTCCTCGCTGCTTGATTCGGATTCTCTCACGATACTCTCCATACGTAAATTGGCCATTTGCATCTCAAAACTCTTCGCTGAACTTGGCGAGTGTATCGACTGATTGTTACGAATTCCCGTCTTTTTCATTCTCGTCTCGATCTTTTCTTCTTTAGTCTTCGTGCTTCGTGTAGAGGGGAAAAAAATATTTGATCAATTATGAAAAATCATGCTGAACGTAAAAAAAAATAATTATTTATCAATATTGCATCAATTTATTATATTTATTAATGAAAATAAAATTCTTTCCCATTAAAATTCAAATCAATAAATTAATTGCTCTCGATCCTAATATAAATTCTAATAAATCATTCCTCAAGAATAATTCATTTTCAATTTTATATAATTATCGGTTATTCCCCAATTGATCAAAACAGAACAATAAATTATCATTTTTGTATAATAATTCATTAATAATAATTAAAAAAAAAAAAAAAAACGAATTTCTCACCTCGGGGCGTTTAATTCGGTCGGCGAATCTTCGGGGGTTGCGTCACCCTCGGAGCTAATGGCGGCATTAATAATTGGTATGTCCGATGGTTTTCTCAATGCCGGTGGACTCTGAAGATCTTCATTTTTCTCAATACTCCCGAGTGTCGCAGCGAGTGTTTTTGCCACTTGATCGGAACCCTGCATCGGCGTTGTCGCTGTATTCTTCGATTCCGATTTTTCCTCATCATCATCCTCCGCCATTCCATCCTCGACGTTTTCCTGTGCTCCCATTTTTTGTTGCAACGCTAATTGCGTCTGTTTCTCGATTTCTCGAATATCTTCCATCGTGAGACCATTCCACTCGTCCTGCCATGCCCAAGCTTGACGATGTGCTCTCACCATTGTTTTCCTCAATGCTAAATTTTGTTATAAATTAGAGAAAAAAAATCATTAAGCAAAATCATTATTGGCAAATTCGTACAAATTATTATTATTTTCAATCAACACGCCATTAAAATTTATTTGAGAGTCTTTTCTGTAACTTTTCTTTAATTTAACAATTCTTTAATTCTGTTGATCGAAATATTTTATCGATCAATTTTGAAAACTTTCATTAAATTATCAATTATTTCAATAAAAATTCCGATTACATAAACATTGTTTTTTTTAATGATTGAAAAAAAAATCTCGAGTCGTTGCGATAGGATAAAAATTATGTATGGAATGGGGAGAGGTGGGCCAACCCCCCCCCCCCTCCCCCGGTGGGTGGAGTTGAGATGAAAAAGTTTGCATAAGGATTTAAATAGAAATTGAATAGATACGTTGGAGAGCACATTTTTTTTCTATACCAGATAATGCGATACTCACCCACGTCGTGTATGAACTTTTCGAGCTTGGTCTGCATGCCCCAGTAGCGGAATTCCACTCGACATAGCTTGTAAGCGCACATCAGAGACTTTCCTGATCGCGTAGGCTGTGTCCTTCCCTTTAGCAGTTATATATTTCACAAAAGATAAATGTCGGGGTATGCTTTATGCATGTGCATATCGATATAATGGAAGATGCTTTCAAATGTATATATATATATATTGTGACGTATATATGTTACATAGTAGTTTCTAGGACACTTGGCAATTTCCAGGACGCCAGAATTTCATTTTATAGCAAGGCCAGAATTTCATTTTATACTTTTACATTGCTCGAAAAAAAAAATCACATAAATTACATATTTATTATTATGACTATTTAATCAAATTTTAGAAAATCGAAAAAATTTCAGGGTTATAATACACAAAAAAAAAAAGTAAAATATGTTGAATTTCTCGATTTCAATGCACTGGGAAGCTAATGATTAATTTCATGAAGAATTTTAATATTTTATCAAACTAAAATGAACTCGATCAATAAATTATTGCTCAATATTTACATTTTAGTATTCAATAATATGTATAATTTTGTCTCTCGCATTGGCTTTTGGTAATTAATTAATTAATGGATTGGTTAATGAAACGTGACTGAACACAATATGCATTTCTATAGATTTTTTAGTATATTTTTATTATCGTAACTCGATTAATCAAATTTTCTTCAACTCACTCTGACATCGTTCCAGTAATCCTCGAGCCACGATTCTGTGAGTGGTCCACGTCCCGTTTTCTCCGATACGTACAATTTTGGATCTTCCTCTTTAACGTAATCGGCACCGAATAATTGATCCTTAACGACGTCGATGACGTCGACGATTCTATTTCGTAAATCGCTACCGGATAGCTTAAAAACATTTTCCTGATGGCCATTGTCGGGAAAATAATATGTCTCGATTTCAACGGAAAATTTTTCAACAAAGGGACACGTGTAACGCGTTTTTGTGTAGGGATAAGCATTCCAGGCTTCCTCATTGACGGTCAATGCTGATTTTGGTAAGAGGGATTTAAACCAACCGGGTAAATGACTCCCAACGTGATATATTTTGTGTGTGTACTGACCATTACCACCGCCGGGACCATCGGTGTATGGCTCATTTACAATTATCTCGACACCGCTACCAACACCTTTGCTCTCTTCGCGTGATTTTTTCTGCAAAAAAATTAAGCAAAAAGATTTTTTTTTTCCTTTTTTTGTTCTTTAAAATGTCCATAATTACGGTGATGGTCCAGGATGGATCATCTCAATGACCCGATAAAAATTATCATTAGTCTAATGGTAATTTTTTTGGTTTTTTATTTTTTATTTACGTTTAAAGTTCATTTGTCCACTTTGGTAACAAGTTCATTCTCTCAACCCTCCGTAGTCACACTGGGTAGAATCGACCCGTCGATTTTTTGAGTTCAAAAAGTGTCCTTCTTGCAAATTGACCTCTTTATGATTTTTTTTTAACATGTTGCCATTTGATTTCTTATAATTCGACTGTTCATACGTAATCTAGAAGGATGTCCATCATTAGGATGGTCCAGAATGGATCATCTCAATGACCCAATACAAATTATCATTAGTCTAATGGTAATTTTTTTGGTTTGCACAGAGCGACTAAGTGATGGGTTATTGACATTGTAATTATTTTCTCGTCGTATTTGATAATATATTGCAATATTATAATTGGAGATCCTAATCCAATGGGGTTATTTATTTATTTTTTTTACGTTTAAAATTCATTTGCCCACTTTTTGGTATCAAGTTCATTATCTTAACCCTGCGTAGTCACACTGGGTAGAATCGACCCGTCGATTTTTTGAGTTCAAAAAGTGTCCTTGCGGATTGACCTCTTTATGATTTTTTTTTAACATGTTGCCATTTGATTTCTTATAATTCGACTGTTCGTACGTAATCTAGAATGTTCAAAGCATGTTCCGTAATTTTTTCATCCACATTGGACGGATAGTTTTCTCACGATCGTTTTTTTTTAAAACTCACTGGGTAGAATCGACCCAGTTCGACTACTGTGAAATTCTCCGGTAGTGTCACTAAGAAGGGTTAAAGATGTTTATATATATATATATTTTTTTCAAATTAATTTAAATTGGGCCTTTGACAAAATTCCCTAATATGGTAAATTTATTTATTGCATATTTCGATCGCTTAAATTTTCTATATATAATCGTCTAATTATATGATATATAATATTAATTTACCGCTATCATGTAGAGCTGAGCTATCCGATACTCCTCTACCGTGAGAGGCAACGGTATTCGATACTCCTTTATCAACATATTGAATGTTGATTTTCGACGATCTCAGGGCCCTTATTTCATCTGCAGCCCTCGCCTCATTTCTGAAACAAATTTCACCATAAAATTATTACAAAAATTCATATTTGTAAATTTCTAATTATGCAGTCTTCTCTCTGAACTTAATTATTATTTTTAAACCTGTACAATTTTCGTCTTATTTGTTATATTTTCTATAATTTTTTCTCGAACAATTATTAATTATTGGGAATAAAAGTATTAATAGAAAAATTTAACAATTAATGAACAATAATTAATTCAACAAATTTCACCATAAAATTGTTACAAAAATTCATATTTGTTAATTTCTAATTATGCAGTCTTCTCTCTGGACTTAATTATTATTTTTAAACCTGTACAATTTTCGTCTTATTTGTTATATTTTCTGTAATTTTTTCTCCAACAATTATTAATTATTGGGAATAAAAGTATTAATAGAAAAAATTAACAATCAATGAACAATAATTAATTATTCGATGAAAATTTTATCAAGTTTGCCGTCAAATTTTTATTATTATTAAGGGTTAATTCTACACTCGATTGCTCTAATTAAAACATTATCGAAACCTCTCGTTATCAGAGTCTTTGACCACAATTTCTCGTAGTAGTATTGCCAAAGGGCTTAATGAGGCGGTACGGAGGTCGTCCCACAAAGTCAGTGTTCTATATATATAGAGAGAGAGAGATATTCCATACCAAGAGAGGAATCCCATAACGAAGAGGGGATAAAATTATTAATTAACCAATGAATTGATAATTAATTAATTGATTTGTCATAAAAATAATTAAAATCTATCGATCAACAGGAAATACGTTAACGACTTGATTAGTGAATAATCAATTAATCAAATATTCTAGTAAATTTGTCCATTAAATTAATACGAGATTTATTAACAAATTAATAATTTACTCATTGACCAATAAAAAATAAATAAAATTATTATTAAGGCGATCTATAATTTCCCTAATTGATTCGAATCGTTCATAAATTCAATCAATTCATCAATCGATTCTTTTAATTCTCCATTTCATTACGACTAATCGTAAATTGAATGATAAAAATAAAAGTGATTCGTTGTTGATTAAATTAATAAGAGATTTATTAACAAATTAATAATTTACTCATTGACCAATAAAAAATAAATAAAATTATTATTAAGGCGTTCTATAATTTCCCTAATTGATTCGAATCGTTCATTAATTTAATCAATCGATTCTTTTAATTCTCCATTTCATTACGACTAATCGTAAATTGAATGAAAAAAATAAAAGTGATTCGTTGTCGATGAGTAAATTGTCCAATTGCCGGAATAATTTATTGTCAATCTGGGATCTCTAACGATCTGGTGTTGTCTTATATTACTGGAAATAAAAAAACTTTCTGTTGGCGATGATGGCACAAAGATAAAAGGAGTCAATTAATAAAACTGGAGGCTATAATGAGCAGGTAGTCATAGGGGTAGTTATATGTGTATAACTACCCCTATATAGCTTTGCACACGGTAGCAGAATATATATAGTAAGTACGTAGTAAAACACGTCAAGGGATGGTGAGGACAAAGAGCAAGAGAGAGAAGAGAGAGAGGGAGGGAGAGACAGTGCTGTGTAATCATGAACTGTGAACGCCCTCCAGCGTGTTTCAGAGCTCTCACTATCGTTGAAGCAACGAACAGAGCTACACGATAAGAGCTGGCTGGACGTCTTTCTTTCTTTTCCCATTACACTGTCCCTCTTCTCTCAACGTCCATATATTTTTGTGTGTTCATGTGTCTGAATCACGTCAAGTGTCTGACCGAAGGCTGGTTTGTACCACTATATATATATAGCTTGCTATCGCATACAAGATTGATATATATATGTATATATATATATATGTATGTATATATATATATATATATATATATATATATATGTATGTATATATATATATATATATATATCAATCTTATACGCGATAGAAAGCTATATATATAGTGGTATATATATATAATCTTGTATGCGATAGAAAGCTCCCCTTCTGTTCGCTCCACCGTGAAAACCTTCAGGTCACGTGAACTGTGTAGTTAGCAAACAACCCAACTTGATGTGAAAAAAAATTCACCTCGGCCTACATAATGACTCTTTTCAGTCGGAAATTCATCTCTTTGTGTTGGCAAAAATTCGAAATAGGTTTGAATTACGAAATGGAAAAGTTATTTAAAAGTATGCAAAGTCATTAAAGTTTTAAATTCAATCAGAGAATAAATTTCAGTGTGAAAATGAGAGAGAGAGAGGGAAGAGAGAAGGATAAATGATAACAAAAATTGTTCAGTTATTATTACTATTCATCTTATTAGTTATTTATTTTATTTAACTCTAATGGGAATGAGAAATTATTGATGTACTGAAAAATAGTCAATAACGAACTGGCAATTCAGAATATCGTATCTTCCATCTACTATGATTCTATTTTGCTCCAAAAAATGGGAGGTAAATAAATTTAAGAATTGGATGGTTTGAAAATATAAAAGAAAACAAGAGAGAGAAAGGAAGAGAAAGACAAACATGAATTAAAGGGTTATTTAAAAATATATGTATATATATATATTTGCTGATTAAAATAAAAGAAAATTGAAAAATTATTGCTGTCCTGGAGAAATAATTATAAACAATCTGTATAAAAAATAAAAGAGTAAAATTGGTAATGTGGACATTTTTAGTCGATCTCAAAATCATTATACAATAATCCTTACAATTTCTAATTCAAATATATTTTCTCATTTGGTTTTTCTATTTTTAAATTGACCCTTTCTAATTTAATATTCACAAATGGAAACATAAACAAATAAATGAAATTCTTTGGCAATCCTGATATAGCACGGAATTTTTCCCAGAATCATTCTGATTAACGTTGTCGGACAAATGCGTCACGTAATCACACGTTTATTATTGCACGCGCAAGCTTTGCATAAATATACAAATATATATATATATATATATATGTATATTTCTCTTCTCGATATTTCTCCCTTTGGTTCTCGAGCGCATTGATAGCCACACAGAATTTCAATTACCTGCTACTGCATCGCTCAATTCAATTTCTATGAATATGATAAATCGTATGATTATTATTATTATTATTATCATTATTAATGCTTCCAGTACTGTAGATATGGCTTAATGTCAGAAAGGTCTATAAGCATAATTTATACACACTCGATACGTCCTTTTATCTTCGAGACACTCGATATGTCCTTACTCAAGAAATAAATGTGTATCGCGTGCGTTTAATGGAGACGAAAGTCTAGCGAAAAATCAATCGAGCTCACTCTCCCGTTCAATATGAAACCGTTGAAATATCTACTTGAATTTTTATCTTACTGATTTGCCCTGAAAAAAAAAAAAAAAAAAATCTTTTTTATTTATTCAAATTTCTTCGTCCTAAAATGTTGTTTACTTTTTAACAGTATCAAGGAGTTTCGAATCTTGGCAAGCTCTCGAGAGATCAGACTGCCTGGATCTCGTTTCATTGAAAAAAATTGCAAAATTTTAGATTTTTATTAATAATTAATTTTTTAATACCTAAACGTATTTTCTTTCTTTGCTTCTACCTGTTGTGTTTTTTTTTTCCCTCGAGGATTCAGAATAAACGACGAACTAATTCCATTTCCAGTCTGGACTCATCGTATTGTAAACGTCGATGAACATTTCTTAAAGTATTATTATTATTATTTTAGTACATAAACTAAAAATTAAAAATTTTATATTCACTCTTTTTGTGACTTTTGTATATTTTATTCATAATGATATTATTGATGAGTTTTTAGAACTGTCTCGAGTGACTCAAATCTTTTAATTAAATCCACGCTCATTATTTATCGTATCAACAATTTTCATTGTAATCATTTAAAAAAAAAAAAAATCTTATCATCACATTGAAACACGCAAAAGAGAGGGAAAAAAATTATTAATTAAAAAAAAATCGCGTTACGAAACAAACGACACTTTTTCCCGGGTAAATTCGCGATATAATCGAAGGCTCACACCGATCTCCGGAAGTCAATCCAAAGACTATATATATATCTGCGACTCTTCGAATCTTTATTTGTGATTCTTTTTAAAAGATCTACGCAGCTTCCGATTAAAAACGACGAGAAAAAAATTCACTGATAGAACACACACAATAAGAACAACACTAAAAAAAAAGTTTAAAAAAAATCCTAAAACTTTGATCCATCATGGATATTAAATCGTTCTCGATTTATTCAATAAATTCACGCAAATTGCTAAAAAAAAAAAAAATCACTCTTATTAATGTTTATCCACTTTTTTCTCCTTCTAATTTATTTTTTCATCAATTCCCTTTTATTTCAACCGAAGGGATATAAAGTTTGAGAATTTACACGATTATAATCACATTGTTGAATATCGAACGTAATTCGCGAGTTTTATTATTATTATTTTTATTTATTATAAATAAAGTTGTTATTTTTCATTGTTTTTTTTATTATTATTATTTTTGCGATACAATTATTCTGGGCAGAGAGTCTTTTTTTTGTTTCAATTTATAATTATTGGAGTTTTAACAGCCCGGGATGACATTGTGCGGGATATCAGTCTCCCGCGCTGGCTCCTCCAGCACTATCGTAACGCGTATCCTCGTTGAACATCCGATATCTTTACTTTACTCCTCTCTTCTCGTTTCTCCGGACTCGGGCATTTTTTTTTTCGACGCTGTCGTCTTTTTCTTTTTTTTCAGGCGCCTGCGCTCTATCTCTCGTTCAGCTCGTTTCTACATATCTTGGTCTATTCCGTACCAGCTCGTACTCCACCTTCGTTACTACTGTGCGTTTCTCGTAGAGCTCCTATATTATCGGTTTACCCGCGCTTGGTCCGTCTCACTCTCACCTCATGAGCTTCGCGCAATCTTCCTCCTCCGGCAACTCGACGATATGCCGCTCCCGTACGCGCCTGCGTACTCGAGAAATCTCGATCCTATTTTTGTCCTCTTTCCTCTTACGAATTTTCATTTCCGGCTCTCTCTTGTCGAAATTTTCGTCACTGCGCACGCCCAAGAGGAACACACACACACACACACACACACACAAGACGCATCCCCTCCACATTTGATCCTCGACTGGCTGTGGATCGCTGATAAATTTGTATCTTCATCGACACTGTCAAGTTTGCCTTCACTCGATGTTAGTCCTCTGCCGTTTCACGATAACACCTAGAAAGAATTTTTTGTACTCCTTCTATCGCATTATTCCGATGAAAAAATCATCCGTGTGTGGAGATAATAGACATTCATATTTCAGCTGGAATTTTTCTTTATTCGATAATTATATTTTTTTATTTTCTTTTCATGATTTTTTACTTATTTTTATCGTTATTATGTGAGAAGTAGATTAATAATTTGTCATACTGGGATTGCCGAGATGCGAGAGATGGACAAAATGGCCGCTCGGGCGGACATTTTGTCGACCCTCGCAACATCCCGATTTTTTTAGGTATAGCGAGTGAAGAATTTCACAAATTACGAAATTTCTAACGATTACGAACGATTCGACTTTCGAGGCAAATTGCCGTCTCTCAATTGGCTCAAATACTTCCTAAAACGACATTTCGAAGTCCATTTGCATTAGAATATCTTACGTTATTAACCTCAAAATTTGAGTCTCATAACCTTAAAATCTTTCCAGGCAGCCATTGCTCCAATATCGGTCGAAGTGATTTAACGCAGCTTTACAGAATTTTTCGCAATTATCTAAAAAATTAAGGTCAATCGTAAACACGAAAACGAACATATTACGATTTGTAAAAAATATTTCGATCAAAAATTCATCCGTGTGTGGAGATAATAGACATGCATATTTTAGCTGGGATTTTTCTTTATTCGATAATTATATTTTTTTATTTTCTCTTCATGATTTTTTACTTATTTTTATCGTTATTATGTGAAAAGTAGTTTAATAATTTGTCATACTGGGATTGCCGAGACGCGAGAGATGGACAAAATGGCCGCTCGGGCGGACATTTTGTCGACCCTCGCAACATCCCGATTTTTTTAGGTATAGCGAGTGAAGAATTTCACAAATTACGAAATTTCTAACGATTACGAACGATACGACTTTCGAGGCAATTTGCCGTCTCTCAATTGTCTCAAATACTTCCTAAAACGACATTTCGAAGTCCATTTGCATTAGAATATCTTACGTTATTAACCTCAAAAATTGAGTCTCATAACCTTAAAATCTTTCCAGGCAACCATTGCTCCAATATCGGTCGCAGTGATTTAACGCAGCTTTACAGAATTTTTTGCAATTATCTAAGAAATTAAGGTCAATCGTAAACACGAAAACGAACATATTACGATTTGTCAAAAATATTTTTTACAAGTTTTCTTCATAAACTATCAAATAAATGTTTACATGCAAGCAAAATATAATTTTCATGTTACTATGAAATAAAGATTTGTTCCATGATACAGGGTGGTTATCTATCACGATTATGTGGTTTTGTATATATATACAAAATACAATATATATATATATATATATATATATATATATATATAGTTTATTAATATGCTTTTCCGACCCGGCTAGATAGAACGGCAGAAGCGTTGTCTTCCCGCCACCTTCCCCTCTATTGATCGATACACCCACCACCCTTTCTGCGCCCTCTTCTACCTCAGAGTACCGCTGGAGGCTCGCGGGAATGTAACGCGAGAAATGGAGTGCGCACAATCGCGAAATGTACAGCAGCAGTATTTGTGATCGTCGGTAGAGAACTTCCCTTTCACACAAACGGACATCCGGAACCCGCGAAAGCTCTTCTGGCTTGACCGGGCCACTGTTAATTTTTTTTATTTTTTTTTTCTATGTTTTTTCTCAACTTTATTTGTCAATGTCGATGGAGCAAGCAGATTGCCAAGAAAATTACCTTTCTCAAAAATTTCATAAATACAAATGAAATTTTATTTTTAAATCACAGCAAATCAATATAATTTAATCAATAATAATCTAATTATTCAACCCTTTCTTTGATTATTTAATTTTCTTATTTTATAAATCTCAAGTTTAACTTTGATTAATTAAGTTTTGAGAAAAGTTTTAATGCATGTTTTAAGATACAAACTAAACAGGAGGCAAAATCGTTGACTTGGTTATATTTACTGTTGGAAGAAATTACACTAAGAATTTGCATTTTTTAATTGAAAATTCCATGAGTTTGCGTTGTTTTGTTCTGTATAGATCTGGCCACTGGTCATTTTTTTTTTTCTACGTTTTTTCTCGACTTTATTTGTCAATGTCGATGGAGCAAGCAGATTGCCAAGAAAATTACCTTTCTCAAAAATTTCATAAATACAAATGAAATTTTATTTTTAAATCCCAGCAAATCAATATAATTTAATCAATAATAATCTAATTATTCAACCCTTTCTTTCATTATTTAATTTTCTTATTTTATAAATCTCAAATTTAACTTTGATTAATTAAGTTTTGAGAAAAGTTTTAATGCATATTTTAAGATACATACTAACAGGTGGCAAAAGCGTGGTTATATTTACTGTTGGAAGAAATTACACTAAGAATTTGCATTTTTTAATTGAAAATTCCATGAGTTTGCGTTGTTTTGTTCTGTATAGATCTGGCCACTGGTCATTTTTTTTTTCTACGTTTTTTCTCGACTTTATTTGTCAATGTCGATGGAGCAAGCAGATTGCCAAGAAAATTACCTTTCTCAAAAATTTCATAAATTCAAATGAAATTTTATTTTTAAATCACAGCAAATCAATATAATTTAATCAATAATAATCTAATTATTCAACCCTTACTTTGATTATTTAATTTTCTTATTTTATAAATCTCAAATTTAACTTTGATTAATTAAGTTTTGAGAAAAGTTTTAATGCATGTTTTAAGATACTTACTAAACAGGAGGCAAACGCGTTGACTTGGTTATATTTACTGTTGGAAGAAATTACACTAAGAATTTGCATTTTTTAATTGAAAATTCCATGAGTTTGCGTTGTTTTGTTCTGTATAGATCTGGCCACTGGTCATTTTTTTTTTTCTACGTTTTTTCTCGACTTTATTTGTCAATGTCGATGGAGCAAGCAGATTGCCAAGAAAATTACCTTTCTCAAAAATTTCATAAATTCAAATGAAATTTTATTTTTAAATCACAGCAAATCAATATAATTTAATCAATAATAATCTAATTATTCAACCCTTACTTTGATTATTTAATTTTCTTATTTTATAAATCTCAAGTTTAACTTTGATTAATTAAGTTTTGAGAAAAGTTTTAATGCATGTTTTAAGATACAAACTAAACAGGAGGCAAACGCGTTGACTTGGTTATATTTACTGTTGGAAGAAATTACACTAAGAATTTGCATTTTTTAATTGAAAATTCCATGAGTTTGCGTTGTTTTGTTCTGTATAGATCTGGCCACTGGTCATTTATTTATTTTTCTACGTTTTTTCTCGACTTTATTTGTCAATGTCGATGGAGCAAGCAGATTGCCAAGAAAATGACCTTTCTCAAAAATTTCATAAATTCAAATGAAATTTTATTTTTAAATCACAGCAAATCAATATAATTTAATCAATAATAATCTAATTATTCAACCCTTACTTTGATTATTTAATTTTCTTATTTTATAAATCTCAAGTTTAACTTTGATTAATTAAGTTTTGAGAAAAGTTTTAATGCATGTTTTAAGATACATACTGAACAGGAGGCAAAAGCGTTGACTTGGTTATATTTACTGTTGGAAGAAATTACACTAAGAATTTGCATTTTTTAATTGAAAATTCCATGAGTTCGCGTTGCTTTAAGTTTTGTATAGATCTCGCGCTCTCAGCGCCATCTTTTTTTTTTTTTTACCAACACATATTCCAAGATTATGAAAAAGAAAGGTTCTTCGATTTGAGCGACTTTTTTTTTTCCTCTCATTAAAGGCAGATCGAAAGAATTGAAAAAAAAAGCTTGATATTTTTCCAACTGCGAGAAGAGCTTTTCGCGGTGGTCCAGAATTTTTCTGTTTCATTGCTAAACTCGTTTTAGAATAATCGAGTCGATCGACGTCTTTATTACCGGTCGAAGAATGTTAATCAGCCTCGCCGTCCCAATTTTCATGGGCATAAATGATATTTTATTAATCCAATTTTATAGTAATTTTATTGGTATGTGTATTTTTTTCATTGTCATTTTCTTTCGAGTTCAGTTTTTAAATTTTATTAATAACTCAATTATTTATTTTGTTTATTCATTTGATTTATTATTATTTCTTCTCTTCGGATCTTCAATTATACAGCAAAATCTGATATCTATATTTTTTTTATTTTCACATTTTTTTTTTTTTTTTTAAGTGTCCTTAAGCCTTATTTACTTATTAATCTCACTCAGATCAGGATGTTTATGACTTTTGAGATAAGTTTGTGCGACCCATGGCAACTTAACACGTGCTCGTTATTTTTCCGTATGACGCTGTTAAAAAAAAATTAATCTTCTTTTTTTTTTTGCTTTTTGTTTTTTCGTTATCGATTTAACTTGAGGTTCAGGCAGGTTGAGTAGCTTTTAAGTAGTTTTGCCGAGTTTTCCTGATGCATTAGTCAAGTAGGTAGGACAGAGCATGGCTAAGTACTTTTCTGCATTTTAGGGTGAAGTGAGTTTTGCTTGTGAATAAATAATAAGTTTGTCCATCTCATGCGAGCGAGAGAAAGAGAGAGAGAGAGAGAGGGATCCATCGATCTGCTTCTCAAATTGAGGCAAAAAGACATTTTAACAATTTATTACCTATACATTCCCAACCAAAAGTTTTATTCGACCAGAATTTGAGTACTTTGCGATACGATGAAAATCTGAAAAAAAATCACCACATCGAATACATTGAGATCTTTAAATTTGTCTAACGATCATACTAAAAAGTTATCAACGAATTCAATAAAAAAAAATTGTCCAACAAATTAGCCAAAAATGATTATTTTTTTTACTCACAAAATGTATTCCCTGATTTAACCGAATGCATATGAATTTTTTGAGAATTTTCTCACCATTTTGAAATTTTATATTTTGAAAATTTTGAGGCATTATATTTATGAAAGTGGGTCAATGACCTTAAAACTCAAGACGTTTAATGTGGAACCTCTATGGACCTCTCTATGGAAATATATACGAAAATTGAATGCTGCAATATTTTTAAATATTCTGTTTATATTTTTTTCTTTCAGTTCGAGTTTTGACAGATTTTTATTTATTTTTTTTTCTGAGAACGTGGTTTTTTTTTTTTTTTTTTTTTTTTTTTTTTTTTTTTTTTTTTTTTTTTTTTTTTTTTTTTCATGCACGATTGCTATTCTATTTTTTCGAGGACAATCGAACGGCAAGAAACTTGGAATTATATCAAAGTAAAGATAGCCAATTCATTTGTTACTTAACTTTTTTATTCAAGACGAGAAAATAAAAAACAAAAATGGATTATCATTACGAATAATTTTAATAGAAACACGAATTACGAATAATTTTAATAGAAACACGAATTACGAATAATTTTAATAGAAACACGAATTACGAATAATTTTAATAGAAACACGAATTACGAATAATTTTAATACAAACACGAATTACGAATAATTTTAATAGAAACACGAATTACGAATAATTTTAATAGAAACACATTTTTCGATGGATGTTAAATATTTAATATAATAACAGGAGATATCAATCATTAGTTTTAATTTCGTTGGGATCGGGAACTTCGTAACCATCCGGTGGAACAGCATTATATATAGGATTGTGAAATAAGGAGTGATTTCCATCCCCCCATGGAAATCGCTGCAGCACAATCAATGAAACGAACAAATGAAATTATTTAATTTTTTTTTTGTCTTCAAATTAACCAAAAAAAAATATAAATCGAGCCATGGATGTCAAAATTAGAGAGAGAGAGAGAGAAAATTAGATATATTGAGTGTAAAAAATTTTGTGCTACAAGTAGAAAAAAATTAGAAAATTAAGGAGGCACACCTTCGTCCTTCTGTACATATATTCCATAGGTACGTATTTCGGTCTCGGTTGCCTTGCATCCTCCTCTGCCTTTGCATTGATAATTATGTTCGCAATTAAACACATAGGCAAAGCACCAAAAATCGTGGCATTTCTCCAAAATTTTGCATTCTTGGCATTCTCTGTATTCGCAATATTCAAATTTTAGTGACATTTTAACAAATGAAAAAATGAAAGGTCGTTAATAAAAAAAATTACAAGAGTTTTTGTACGGATAATACGGAAAAAAAATTATGAAAAATTTCATCATGATGATAAAATCAAAAAATAGTAGAAAAAAGAAAAAGTTGAAAAAAAAAAACTATTTTTAATGATTTTTTATTCGCGTGTATGAAAGGATTTTTTTTTACCCTTAGTTGGAGGACATAGCGGCGGTGGGGGTGGTTCAGGGCAAGTTTTCTCCTTCGGGGGAGAATCTGGACAGTGCAAGGTCGATGATAATTTACAATCCCTCGGGCATGGATCGTCCAATGGCGAGTTAGATGATGACAAATTTGTGGATTTAGGACAATCCGAGGAGCACGGATCTGTTCGTGAAATAGTTGAAATTGGCTCGCAATGTTCCTTATTAGTTGCCTTGGGCGAATTTTCGCAAGGATTCTTGATCGGCGAGGCTTCTGAGCCGCAGGAACTTCCTACCCTCGGCTTGCAAGGATCATTATTATTGTTCGAAGATGACGAACACGCGGAAGATTTCGGAGAGTCTCCAGTGCTCGATCCATGACACGAATCCTTTAATAATACCGCGCTGGCTTGAGAAAAAAATAATTTTTCTGACTCATTGAAATAATTATTTTTCAATTTGAGAATAAGAGCCAAATTTTCGGAGCAATTTGAAAATTTTGCCAGTCTTGTGGGTCGCACTAATAAATTTGCCATAGTGCATTTTTTAATAAAAATTTTACGATGATTTTGCGATTATTTGGTTGAAAAAAGTACGCGAGAACTTTAAGCGATTTGACACTGACGTTTTTTTAGGTTCGAGATAGGGTCAAAAGCAACTTTCAATTATTATTTGAAAAAAATTGAGATGATTATTCAATTCCACATAAACAATTTTATAAAATACTAACTTGATTATTTTTGTTTAAATTATTTTCTGCATAGATTTAATGATAACACTTTGATTTTGATACATTATTCCAATAATTGAAGTACATTTAAACTTTAATTTCATTCCCATAGCAGCATTTTATTACCTTTTTATTATTATAGCTTCATAAATTAATATTTAACGTTTTTCAATTGGTTTATTTCTCGAAAAAAAAATAAAAGTGCCAGGCAGTGAACTCTCAATTTCGTCGTGGATAAACATTCTTATCGATTAATAGATTTATAACTATCGGAGAAAAAAAAATCATTGTAAAATTCATTTGTGATAAATTATCATTTAATAATTTTTGATTAATTTATTTCGTCAAAAAAATAATAAAAGTGCCAGGTAGTGAACTCTCAATTTCGTTGTGGATAAACATTCTCATCGATTAATAGATTTATAACTATCGGAGAAAAAAAAATTCATTGTAAAATTCATTTGTGATAAATTGTCATTTAATAATTTTTGATTTATTTATTTGGTCAAAAAAATAATAAAAGTGCCAGACAGTGAACTCTCAATTTTGTTGCGGATAAACATTCTCATCGATTAATAGATTTATAACTATCGGAGAAAAAAAAAATCATTGTAAAATTCATTTGTGATAAATTATCATTTTATAATTTTTGATTTATTTATTTGGTCAAAAAAATAATAAAAGTGCCAGACAGTGAACTCTCAATTTCGTTGTGGATAAAAATTCTCATCGATTAATAGATTTATAACTATCGGAGAAAAAAAAAATCATTGTAAAATTCATTTGTGATAAATTATCATTTTATAATTTTTGATTTATTTATTTGGTCAAAAAAATAATAAAAGTGCCAGACAGTGAACTCTCAATTTCGTTGTGGATAAAAATTCTCATCGATTAATAGATTTATAACTATCGGAGAAAAAAAAATCATTGTAAAATTCATTTGTGATAAATTATCATTTTATAATTTTTGATTTATTTATTTGGTCAAAAAAATAATAAAAGTGCCAGACAGTGAACTCTCGATTTTGTTGTGGATAAACATTCTCATTCTCTGATTTATAACTATCGGAGAAAAAAAAATCATTGTAAAATTCATTTGTGATAAATTATCATTTTATAATTTTTGATTTATTTATTTGGTCAAAAAAATAATAAAAGTGGCAGACAGTGAACTCTCAATTTCGTTGTGGATAAACATTCTCATCGATTAATAGATTTATAACTATCGGAGAAAAAAAAATTCATTGTAAAATTCAATTGTGATAAATTATCATTTAATAATTTTTGATTGATTTATTTGGTCAAAAAAATAATAAAAGTGCCAGACAGTGAACTCTCAATTTCGTTGTGGATAAACATTCTCATCGATTAATAGATTTATAACTATCGGAGAAAAAAAAATTCATTGTAAAATTCAATTGTGATAAATTATCATTTAATAATTTTTGATTTATTTATTTGGTCAAAAAAATAATAAAAGTGCCAGACAGTGAACTCTCAATTTCGTTGTGGATAAACATTCTCATCGATTAATAGATTTATAACTATCGGAGAAAAAAAAATTCATTGTAAAATTCAATTGTGATAAATTATCATTTAATAATTTTTGACTTATTTATTTGGTCAGAAAAATAATAAAAGTGCCAGACAGTGAACTCTCAATTTCGTTGTGGATAAACATTCTCATCGATTAATAGATTTATAACTATCGGAGAAAAAAAAATTCATTGTAAAATTCAATTGTGATAAATTATCATTTAATAATTTTTGATTTATTTATTTGGTCAAAAAAATAATAAAAGTGCCAGACAGTGAACTCTCAATTTCGTTGTGGATGAACATTCTTGTTGATTTATTTCTATATATATCTGTAACCATGGGAGAAAAAAAAAAGGAGACGCCCAAGAAGTGCGAACTGGTAGAATACCCCGGCCTAAAACCCTCATTGAAACCAGAAAAATGCAACGACCGCATTTCCACACGGTAAAACACAAACCAACTGACCAATATATACACTCTCGAATGAAATAATGTATGTAATATGGACGAACAATCGGGCACCGCTATTCACCCAGTTTTCTCGTTTGTTTCACTTCCAAGAGTACAAATAAATCGTGAGCTCTCGTTCGCAAACTCAATATCGACGGAAAACAAACTCTGAGAAACGAGAAAGGAGAGAGAAGAAAAAACACTTTGACGAGTTACGATGCGAACAGTAGAAAAGAAATCCGAATTGTCTGACGTGCTTAATGATTTTTTCTCCCCCCCCCCCCCCCCCCCCTGGACGAGATTAATGCAGCGAAGGACGTAAAAAAACTTTGAAACACTCTAATTGCTGGAAAGAAAACTTGTGAAAATTGATTAGCTGTGAAACTTGATTATCATTTTTAATTGAGATGCTTAATTATTCAGTGTGCCTTGAATTATTTGAAAAGCTTCAATTTCTTTGAAAAGGGTAAAAAGCTAAAAAAATTCTGCATTAATTTTCCTAAATCCAAAAACAAATTCAGACATATTGCAAAATCTAGACATTTTTTTAAACTTAAAATCCTTGATAAACTTGAAAACGAATTTGGAAATATTGGGGAAAAAAAACGTTTTAAAATCTTGAATAATCTGAGAAAATTCACAAAATATTTACAAACTTAAAAAAATTTAGTAATAATAAATCTTTTAATACTCGAAAAATCGTAAAATAAAAATTTAAAAAACGTTAAAATTATTTAAAAAATGTTCAATCTGTTTTCCTCTCGAGCTTTTCACTGATAGAGTAATAGCTATATATATGTTCAGAGACATAGTATGTCTGACGAAAATTGCATGATTCCCCAACTGGAACGCCGAGAAAGTGCAATCTACGAGGAGAAAAAAAAAAGGAAGCTGAATGTCTCTGCAAGAATAACAGAGACAAAGGGGCAAGTTATAAAATTCGAGCTGCTCACGCCAGACAAAGTGGCGTCTCACTGACCGAGATATCAAATTTAAACCGTCCGGAAAAATAAACTTTAGCATATTTCGTGTTTTTTTTTTCGTCCTGATAGATCGAAATCTGCAATTTTCAAATAAGGGATGACAGACGATAATGAAATTTCACTACTGTGATTTAATCGGAAATTATAATATGTGGGTTTTATTGTAGAAGATCAGCAAGCTGTTCTTCTATAAATAAAGCCTTTTGTGCAATTACCGCAATTATTGCAAATTGTTATATATATAATATTCACGATATGAATTTCCATGTAAAATTTAGCGTACTTTATATATATATTCTACCCCGAAAATCATGACCGTGTCATAATCTTTGGAAACTTTTTTTTTTCGAAATATATACATATATATGGGCGAATGAAATATTTTAAGTTCGAAGCAGAAATCATTTTTTTTTTCACACTAAATTTGATGAAAATGACAAATTAAAATTTTACTTTTTGGATAATGGCCAAAATGAAGTTGGTTTTTCCAAAATGGCAGCCATTTAACTTATTGATCGAAGTTGTACTTCTTATTGAGACTTCACTTTTTTTTCCTCTTTTTTTTTTGGCAATCGTGCAAACTTTAAAATGCTATTTGGCACATGATCTTATATTTTTTTTCAGAATCTCGCAGTCTTTTATAGGCTTACTATCGATTTTACAATTAGATAATTTTGTACGGATTCCTTTCGATAAAATTTCATCAATTCCCCCTCTCCCACTTCCTGATAAAAATTGAGATATTTATAGTCTCAGGCATATTTCCTAAGTCTAAGCATTTTCAAAATAGTTGTAGATAAAAATCGCCCAATTGGGGGCAAAGTTAATCCTATTAAAAAAATGGGCTTCTCGCCATTTTTCCGATTTCTGATGGGACAATTTTTTTTTTTACCAATACAATATCCGTTCGGAATTTTCCCTTAATTACATATTAAAATTCAGGGGTTTGCTCAATAAAAATGAAAAAAAAAAAAAAAAGTTGTACACCAATTGTTTTTCCTTCAACACAATAGGGAATAAAAATAGTCATTCGTGTAATACTCTGAGTCTTAGTGGCTCAGAGTGGCCACTTTATTGGACGAGAAACTTCCAGATAAGACGGTTTTTCTCGTAGCTTGGAAATAAGACGGAGAAAAAGCTGATATCCCAAACGAGTTTGCGTGTAGAGTTGCGGTGGAGAAGCATATAAACAGAAAGAAAGAAAGAGAGATGGAGAGAGAGAGAGAGAGAGAGAGAGAGAGAGAGAGAGAGAGAGTCAGAAAAGGTCTATCTAGGATGCCTTGCGCGGTCACCTTTGACATTTGGAAGAAAACGGGTCGAAGTCCCTTCCCCCACTACGAAAATCCTCCACCCCGCTCCAGCACAACCAAAAGCGTTGATAATCCACCTCCGTTTTTATTATTTTTATTATTTTTATTTTTATCAACCCCATGCGAGCTTTTTCATTCCAATTACAAAAGACCTTCGTTCACATGTGACCAAAATATTACTGTATATTGTATATATTACGCTTTCACCTCTGCCTCGATCTTTTGTTCGTTTTCTCGAGAAAAGAAGGACAGGGAGAATTGCGTCGTTCGTGGCGTTCACCGAAGGATTTTCCTATGCTGGAAAATCCACTTTGTATGGTTTTACTCCTCGTCCTCGAACTCCAAGGAGAGTTCTCGCTCGATTCGATGCTAGCCAAAGCTTTCGACAACTTTGACGATTTTTCAGAATCTGCATCTGATTGACCGAGATAGAGGGACTCTGATCTATAAAGATGGCTCGATAGGGCGTGTTTGGGATCAAAAGAGAATTGGATGTTCAATATTCATTAATATTCGAAAAAAAAAACCATAAAAAAAAGTCAAAAATGAATTTTTCGAGATGGAAAAAAAAATGGAAATGTAGAGAGAAATCGTTATTATTCTCTCTGGCCTCTGGGGAGTCCTTTTATCCCTTTCTCGCACTTAGACGGATCGTGCAGAATGTTAACCGGCGTGGATAATTGGGTCGCAGTAGAGCAGAGAAGTAAATTCGCAGTCGTGGTCGGTTTGGTCCTATCTCTCTCTTTCGGGACGAGGTGCAAACTCGGTTGCGAACAAATGACGTGGTAAGCCGGACGCTACTCGCTAATTAGCCCATCTGACGTTAATTGGCAGCATCGGCCCCGAGTGCTTGTCCTGGGTGTCTTGCCATGACCAGAAAAGATGCCATAGAAGTTTGCATCGTTGGAATGCAACAAAATTCAAACAAAAATTTTAACCCCTGTCAAGGGTTAGTTTCGGGACATCGGGGCAGTTTGACAATTATTCATATTATCTTGTTCGTCGCATGAAATAATATTAGGAATGAAAATTCTATGGAATGTTGATACATTTTTTTTTTCATAGAATTTCGTTGCATTCCAACGATGCAAACTTCAATATTGTCAGAAAAGCCTGATTTCCTGGGACAAATATCGTCCAGGAAAACACATAACCCAGTGCACAAACACAAAAGAGCCCGAGAACGAATGCTCGTTCATAGTTAGCCAATTAAAGTTTTATACATTGTGTTTTTTTTTAACTTTCTCTCTGTATTCTTTTTTTTTTCATTCTGTCAACAAAAACCAGGTCGCCATTTGCCCTTTGTGGTTCGCTGAATGCATCTATGAAAAAGATGCGAGGCTGCTAAAAAAAAATCATGCATACTATATATATATATTTCCGTATCTATTTATACGACGAAAGGTGAAATTTTATTAGGATTTTTTTTTATTTTTATAACAGCTACGAGACAATCCAATTGTTACGAAATTCAATACGAAAAAAAAAATCGTACGTTTTTTTAAATTATAAAAAGAATTTGCAACAATTATTATTTTATTAGCGATTGTTTAAAATTTTTCTTAAATTTGGTACAAAACATTTTAGATTTATTTTAGCACAAGCTTTAGCTTCACTATTGCTCGAGCTCAACCGTTTACAGTCAATTCTTGACTCTGAGAATTAAAAAAATGTACCAATTATCACATTAGTTTTTTGCAATTCAAATTGAAACAATAATTTTGATTCTATAAAAAAATGTAAAAAAAAATTAAGCTTAGTCCGATGGCATCAAAAATCATTGATCAAATAAGGGTCGAGATCAAACATTTACGACATTTGCCAGGATGACCTAATTATTTTTAGACCGACAAAATTCATCATTGGCATAGAAATATTATTTAAAAATAATTTTTTATATTTAGCACACGTTCTATTTTTTATTCAATTTGAAATAAATAAATAAAAATGCTGACGGGAAAAAAATATTCCGAGTCGCATTAAACTCCAATTTTTTTGAGACAAAAAGAGAAAAAGAGAGAGAGAGAGAGAGGGAGAGAATTCATTTAACAGCAAAGGGCCGCCACGTGACACGACCTCCTGGCTCTCTTTCTCTCTCTCACGGTGGCGGCTCTCATGGGTCAGGTGAAGACCTCTGATCGATTAGACGTGAGCACGTTGACGTCACTAGTGACGTCAAATAGAACGAGACCGAGAATATTCCCGATTCGAAGGCGTAGGCAGGAAGGTGACATAAATGAAATGACGTCAAATTGTACCTGAACGAAAATTTGATTACCTAAAAATATGACGAGAAACTTTTCTGTTTTTCTTTTGCGTCTAGACTGAAATGGAATAGACATGATTCTCCCCTAATTTTTTTTTGCTCGAAATGGAATTACGAAAAAATTTCAAAAATTTCCCTCATTTTTTATAGGCAAATAGGAATATTTTTTTATAAGAATCGAATTTGTACAAAATTGTCGTTGGAGTACTTGAAGCATTCATTCAGATAATTCTGCACAAAAATTTACAGCTACTTTTTTTAAATAAAATAATGAAATAATAAATATCTTAAATAATATAAATTCTTTTCTTTTTTTTTACGATTTTCTTGTCCCACTTTTTTTATATGAGAGTCAGTGGAATGAAATATATTCGTTTCTGGTGTGGGAAAATAAATGCCGAAACGCTTTGAGGTTTATGAGAAAAATCTTGATGAAACGAGAGAGGGGTGGAGGAGTCGTGCAGAATTGCCCGTGACGATAATTCGATTGGCCCAGAAATTCCTCTCTCGATATGATTCATGAAAATTAATGACGTGGCAATGAGAAATCCATTTTTCTTTTTTTCTTCTCACGATAATTTATCGTCGTTTCGTGGTGTTTCTTTTTAATGGAAAATCTTTATTATCGTTCGCGGATATTCCGGACGTAAAATACCTCGATATAGTTCCGATTTTTGCCGACAGAGAGCATTTCCGTCCAATACTGCTTTATTGCCTCGTTTGTTTCAACCTATTCCTTTTTATTTATTTATTTATTATTATTAAAGATTCTCGTTGCACGTGCAGCGAATTACCCAGGTTTTCATACATGTATATAGATATATACACATGACAATCACTCATGATTTTGACCTTTTGTCCCACGCATTCCCGTAAATCTTTCGAGAGATAATCCAAGGTGGGGGGTAAAATGGTTTCGGGAGAAAATCTAGATCTAGACACACGCTATAGAGAGTAACACAAATCTCTTCTGGACCTTGGCCAAATGGTCTACGACGTGTATATGAAACTAAAAGAATCTCAATTCTGTCAACAACGGAGGATCGATTTTGTTGATCCGTCAGGCCGTGGTGAAGCTCTCAGCATTTCCTGGAAAGAGTTGCCAAAATAAAAGTTGACAGAATTTTAGTTCTGTCAAAATAAAAGTTGACAGATTTTTAGTACTGTCAAAATAAAAGTTGAGAGAATTTTAGTTCTGTCAAAATAAAAGTTGACAGATTTTTAGTACTGTCAAAATAAAAGTTGAGAGAATTTTAGTTCTGTCAAAATAAAAGTTGACAGATTTTTAGTACTGTCAAAATAAAAGTTTAGAGAATTTTAGTTCTGTCAGAATAAAAGTTGAGAGAATTTTAGTACTGTCAAAATAAAAGTTGAGAGAATTTTAGTTCTGTCAAAATAAAAGTTGACAGATTTTTAGTACTGTCAAAATAAAAGTTTAGAGAATTTTAGTTCTGTCAGAATAAAAGTTGACAGATTTTTAGTACTGTCAAAATAAAAGTTGACAGAATTTTAGTTCTGTCAAAATAAGAGTTGACAGAATTTTAGTACTGTCAAAATAAAAGTTGACAGATTTTTAGTACTGTCAAAATAAAAGTTGACAGAATTTTAGTTCTGTCAGAATAAAAGTTGACAGAATTTTAGTTCTGTCAAAATAAAGGTTGACAAAATTTTAGTACTGTCAAAATAAAAGTTGAGAGAACTTTAGTTCTGTCAGAATAAAAGTTGACAGAATTTTAGTACTGGCAAAATAAAAGTTGACAGAATCTTAGTACTGTCAAAATGTTTCGATGTGCTTTTGGTGTGTTTTGATAGAATTAGAGTTGCCAATCGAGGCTGAGAAATGAGGGTCGCAACAATAAAAATTGCTATAATTGAATCTTTCAAAGTCGCGAGTAGTTGACAGAATCGAGTTGGCCAGAATTAAAGTTGCCAGAATCGCGTCTGCCAAAATCATACGTGAGAGAATTGAGGCTGTGGTGAATCAAAATCGAAATAATTGAATTTGCCAAAATAAAAAATGATAGAATCGAAATGACAACAATTAAAGTGACCAGGACTGAAATTGTCAAAATCGGATTTGAGAAGAATAAAAACTTTTATGAAATCGATGCCGTGACAATTAAAATTGGTAGAATTAATGATGAGCTTGCCAAACTTGAATCGAGGTTGTCAAAACTAAAGTTGGCAAAATCGAGGTTGTCAAAATAAAAGTTTCTAGAATCGAGGTTCTCAAATTAAACGTTGCCTGAATCGAGGTTCTCAAATTAAAAGTTTCTAGAATCGAGGTTTGGAAATTAAAAGTTTCTAGAATCGAGGTTTGGAAATTAAAAGTTTCTAGAAACGAGGTTCTCAAATTAAAAGTTTCCATAATCGAGTTTAAAATTTTACCCGAGCATCGAAATTTCTAATCTCACCGCAGTCCTCGATCGTGTTATCAAAAAGATCTCCGGTGACGTTTTGTTATCACTGGATGATATGAGAACTTTGTGCTTAGGTGTAATCGACTTTCGACCGAGCCTGCAATATACACAATCCTCGCCGATACCAAATATAGAATCATGTGGGCAAATCTCTTCGAATTCAAGATGAAGAAAGCGCATTTACCGGTGTCTCATTCCAATATCGAGAATTCCACTGATCTTTGGTACGCGAGAGACGCGCCAGTCAAGGTCAGATCGAGAAAAACGCTGACTCCGCATGAATAATTAATTCACAGACACATATGATAGTTTTTATTAGCAAATTTTTTTTTTATATATTTTTTTTAACTTCTAGCCTGGACTTGGTACTGTAGAATTATTTATTTCATTAGGGAATTACGAGTGTGGTCTGTTTAGCCTTAGAGGAAAAATATTGCGAAGTATATTTATAGAACAGAATATTAAGGCTTGTAGAATTTTACCTTTTTAAGGCATGTCGAATGTAGCATTGCAACAATTTACCGTAAAAATAATGAATCATTTCGAAAAATTGAAATATTGATTGTCTAATTAAATAATTAATGAATTACTTAAAAAATGAAAAAATTCAGGGTCAAAAATTGTAACTTTTCGCCTGGACTCGGTAATTTTTGTTTCGTTAGCAAACTACGAGTGTGGTTTGTTTAGCCTTAGAGGAAAAATATTGCGCAAGTATATTTATAAAACAGAATATTAAGGCTTTTAGAATTATTATCTTTTTAAGGCAATTCGAATATAGTTTAAGGCATGTCGAATATAGTACTGCAACAATTTGCCTTAAAAATAATGAAACATTTCTAAAAATTAAAAGATTGATTGTCTAATTAAATAATTAATGAATTACTTAAAAAATGAAAAAAAAATGCAGGGTGATTAAAAACGCAGGGTTTGCATGAATAATTAATTCACAGGCACATGTGATAGTTTTTATTAGCAAATGCAAAAAAAAAAAATGTAACTTTTCGCCTGGACTCGGTAATTTTTGTTTCGTTAGCAAATTACGAGTGTGGTTTGTTTAGCCTTAGAGGAAAAATATTGCGCAAGTATATTTAAAATACAGAATATTAAGGCTTTTAAAATTTTTATCTTTTTAAGGCAATTCGAATATAGTTTAAGGCATGTCGAATATAGTACTGCAACAATTTGTCGTAAAAATAATGAATCATTTATAAAAATTAATATATTGAATGTCTAATTAAATAATTAATTATTGATTTAAAGAATAAAAAAATTACTGATTAATCAATTTTTCACATAAAAAATATTTGTTTAATTACGAGATCATGAAAAATTTTCTACCAAAGTTATTAGTACGCATGTCGTAATTATCGTTTACAATTGACGCAACGAATTTTCATAGATGACGTCATTTATCCACTATTGCGGTTTAATTAGCGGGATGAACGTCTCGCGAGTTCAAGTCACGTTCAGTTTCCACTGTCGTGTGTCACACACTTCAAGTCTGACAGTCCACTATGTCAATCTTGAATTCTCAATCCTAGTGGTAAAAAAAAAAAAAATCTTCACGCAAGTCGACAGAGACTTTTTGTGTTTAACTCTATCGATTTTGTTAAATAAAATTTGATTATAAATTCTATGAGGACTGTCGAGTCCAAATATACATATAGATATTTAAGTGCCAGTTGCACTTCCGGTATGCGAGACCGAGCGGGATAAATTTCTATGATATAAAGTATCCTCGACGCAACAAAGAATTTTTATAAAAATAAAAATCCGATCGAACATCTTTTCCTTGAGAATTAAATTAATTAAATTAAAATTTAAAAAAAAACCCCACCTTGTTATCCAGAGAAAAATATTCCTGGTCCACTTAGTCCACAATTTGGTTACTCCACAAAATCAAGAAACGATTATTCAATTTACGTTTCTAACGATGCATTTAGTTTTCTGTGTACGTGCACGTTAATCCGGCATCCGCGATCACGCGATCTTCACAACCGACTACCAAGACTTGGCTTCGTATATCAGCTATTTTTTTTCCCGCTCTATCGCATATATACTCGTGCATTGTGCGTTATATACCAAGAATGATATCATCAGATGTGCGAAACTTCCTCGAGAGTTATCGATAAGCGAGAAATCTTGATAATTTTTCATACCCAAAGAGCAAACGCGGGAGACGAGGCTGACAAACGAGTAAATTCGAAATACTACTCCGACGACTATATATATATGTAATTTTTACGAGTCATATCGTATTAACTGTTTTCGAGTTATCACTCTAATCATTTTTTAAAAATCATTTCGGGCGATTTTTAAAAATTGTTAATAATTTGTTAAAAATATTGAGAAAAAGGCTGGCAATAGAATTAATTCAAAATAATGTACCTGATAACTATATTCAAGACATCATATTTATTCGTATGAGTTATCACTCGTTCTTATCAATTTAATTTATATACTTGGGACCAGATTGATAATTTATCAGTTTTTTTTTTGAAGCGGAGATGGATTCGAATAAATTCGAATTAATTTATTGATAATTGTTTACAAGTTATTGTATTTGCCGTCTGCACATATCATTTCGTATCATATTTTTATTAATTTAATTTGTACTGGGCGAAATATCGAGAATTTGTTTGAAATTTTGACCCAGGTCAAAATCGATTACATTCGAAATAATTAGTGAAAATTATCTAATTTATTGTTTGCAGGTCTCACTGCCATCATCTCATAAATTTAAATTATGCATTAAAGTGAATTTATAATTTTTCACGAATTGAAGATTAATCAAGTAAATGTGAAATAATTTATTAATAATTGAACAAAACTAATCTTATTTGTCGTTTGGAGCTATCAGATTTAGAATTTCTTACGAACTTAATTAATACTATAATTTAGCAAAATATTGATAGTTTGTCTGAAATTTTCATTCAAGGAATCGTATAATTTTGAAATAATTTGCCGATAAATATTTGCAAATAGTTTACATTGCTTACAATTATCACTCTTATCATAATTTTATTGATTAAATTTATGTTTCGAAATAAATTTGAAAAAAATATTATTTGCTTTTGATTCGATTTATTATTACTTCAATTCAATTTACATTTTAAAATATAATTCTAAGAATATATATATATATATATTTTTTTACAACTATTTATATTTCCTAATGATAATTTTTTCAATGCAGAAATCTATCTCATCAATAATTTCTTAATGATTAATTCGACTTAATTTGCGTCTAATTAAAAAAAATTCAATGTAATAATTACGACTGTGGTTTTGCTACACGAGAGACATCAAGTTGGACGCTTGCGAACGAAAAGCTTGTCCATTTTCTCGTTAGAGAGCGTTTTCGTCGTGTTCAATACTAAATAAAGTGGGGTAGAGGAAACGGGGCAGGATAGATAGAAGCGCCTCGACGGGCGGAGGTTCTCGATCAGTAGTAAAGTCTGACAAACGGGCACAAGAAGTAAAGAGAGTGAGAGAGAGAGAGAGAGCGAGAGAATAAAACTAGTGTGCGCGATGAGTTTGACAGCGAGCGTCGAAAATTTGACGTTTCGACGAGTGAAAGATTCAGTATAAAAATAATATTGAAAGAGAAAAAAAAACCAAACTTTCCAACGAGAATAAAAAGTGAGACTAAGAAAAAACAATAGATGATGAAATAATCAAGAGTGAAAGTTAAATTTTTTTATTTTCTTTTTAAATACCAATAAACGAGTTGAGATTCATCTTTCGTGACCGTTCGAAGTGAGAGGGGAAAGAAAGAAGAAAAAAAAAATCCACGAGGGTGGTTGAGTCTAAACGAGTCGCACTGGCATGCAAAATCGCAAGTAGATTGAGACTAATATGGGAGAATGGTCGGACAAAACGGGGCTGTTTTGCTGCTACTCCTACTGGCAGGTAAATCGTGAAATAAATAAATGACGATATAATTTTCTTTTCTTTTCGTTTTTTTTTCAATAATTTAAATCAGAAAAGCTTACAAATTTTTAACATCCATTTTTTTTTACGAATAATGATAATTTGCCAAAATTCGTGTCGATAGAATCGATTTGAAAAACTGAGAATATTGGATCGATAATGTCGAAGCTGCTAGAAATGAGGTCGAATTTAAAAAAATTGAAAATTCGACAAATTTTATTTAACCATTTTTTAAGTCTATTATTTATGTAATTTTAGGATGGTTGGAAAATAGACGGGAAATGGATCGCGTGCATGGAGAATCGCTTTGCATTTTATTACTATATATACGCCTCTAGATAGGGATATATATGTATATATCTATATATATATATAGATATAGATATATTTTAATGCATTTAAATGTAAATATATTTTAATACATTTACATATAGATATATTTATATGCAATTATATATAGATATATATATATATTATATATGAATAAATGTATAGATATACTATACTATGTGTGTACGAGGCGAACAGGTAGCAAGCACACTCGACTTGTATAGCAAATTGTGCGGTAAAAGATTAATTTGCCGCTCAAGGACGGAGAGTTTATCTAGCGTTCGTCAATTCTCGGGATTGCCCGTATTGCGAGAGTACGACGTTTGCGTTAGAAGCGCCAATTTTATTATTTTTTTCTTTTTCTTTTCATCCCTTCCCACCCCTTTATCTCTACATTGCATCGCCTCCCTTTTCCTTTTCATCTGTGAGTCACTCGACGCAACGAGTGTGACTACCATTGTACGCGTCCCAAATTCTTTTCTCCCATCAAACTTTTTTTTTTTGTCGTTAATTACTTATAAAAATTATTTAGTTTAGCGAAAAATAAATTTTGGCCAATTTTTTTTTTTCGTCTAGTAGAAAATCTTGAGGATTTAATGAAAATGGGGGACGCACTTGTTGCCATGCGTGGAATGGCACGTAGACGCGTGCCCTCAAAACGTGAAAGATCAATTTTTTTTTTTTTTTTTTTTCATCAACCTCACTAAGTATTGCAATAAATAAAGGAAAATATTTTATGATGAATTTTCTCGATGAGGATACTCGAAAAGTTATAATTTCCGGTTGACAAATAATTTTTATTAATTGTTTAATAATTATTTATCATTTTTAACGCTGCCTATTTTTTTTCATCCTATTTTACTCATTCTATGTTTTTGTTGGCGCGAACAAATACACGCGATCCATTTTGTCGTATGTTATTTTTTTAAAGTATTTTTTTTTTCTACTCATACGTTCGTAACTTTTGTATTTTTGCGGTCGATCGGGCATTTGAAACGAACTGTGTTTTTTTGCGACCAAAGATTTCTTATCTTTCACTATGTATAATATATTATATATATAAATACACATATATATATATATATATGTGTATATATATAAATAAATAAATACACACACATGCAACATATACGTGAGTATATTGATGAAGCGTGTTGCATTGCACAGCGTGTAGCGTCTATAGCTATTGTCAGTTTGCTGGGAGACACTTCCGGATGTGGAACAATGCCACGGAATTGATCTACCGATCGTTTTTGCTGATGGAATAATGATGAGACATAATTCCAACCATCTACATTTTTTTTTTCTTAGTCGCGTACATTTTTTTTTCATTGCACATTTTAAACAAATATTCGATTTTTACAAATTCCAAATATTCGGCATAGTCGATTTTTTCAAAAGTCTTTACTGCCCTAAATTTTGGCAATTTAACATTTCAGGTTCTACGAGGCGACAATAATACGATATAATTTTTTTAATTTATTTAAGAAATTAATGAGAATAAAAAAAAAATCTTATCATAATTTTTTTTGCTCTTTATCAAAGGATGGTGGAAAGCGTTGGCTCTGGTGCCGCCGATTCACACCGTAGAGGTTGACATTGGACAAAACGTAACGGTCGCATGTGCCGACGAGGATGCTCTCGATGATTCCAATATGTCGAACGTAATGTGGAAACGGGATGGGCAATTGAACGCCAAGAGATCGAATGTCTTCTCAAATCGTGCCCTCGAACTGGTTAATGTCAGTCTCGATGATGCTGGCAATTATTTATGCATATTCGACGATGACTCCGACACGATCAAGACAAGGATCAACATTGACGTCAAGAGTTAGTTTTTTCTTTTTTTTTTGCTCGTAAATTTTTGCATATTTCATAATGAATTTTTTTCATCACTTACTTACCGATCGGTTAATTTTTTCACAACTTCATGTCGATTTCTGTTTTCATTCTAGACGAAAAATGTAGAATTGAAATATTTTTTATTGACTCGATTATTTTTTAAATTATTATTTATGAATAATTAAACGTTTTTTAATTTTTTAACTATTTAAAATTCTTGAAATTCTGTGATAAAAAATTTCAGCTCCACCGCCAGCCCTGCACAACGTTTGGGTCAAACCATCAACGATACTGGCCAATATTCTTTGGGAAGTTGATGGTACCGGTGGATATCCGATAATAGACTTTACTGCCGAGTATCGTTTAAAACCCTATACAGGCCAAGAACCCGAAGACTGGAAGCCAATCATTCCAACGCACATACCACCAAATTCTGTACGTTTTTGACAAAATTATTTCATAAGAATGTCCTATGAAATATCAATTATTTGATTATTATCGTAATCGATCGACAAATAAAATTCAATCCTAACGTTTATTCGGAGTTAAAATAAGAGTGATTTTTGCTCACGATCATTTTTTTTTTTTTTTAATCAAAAGTATTTGAACTATTTTAGAGCAAAATTTTGAATGTTTTGCTGTGAAAATGTTACGTACTCATTTTTTTTTTTTTTTTTAAATGAACATTGTAAAAAATTTCTGATTAATTTCACAGAGGCAGATCGACGTTTATCACTTGGAGCCCAACACGACTTATATGTTTCGTGTATGGGCAACAAACAGACTCGGACGTGGTGAAATTGTCGAGGTCGAGGGTCACACTCACTATACGATCGAGGAAGCAGGTACGTCTCTCGTCGATTCTCCATTCATTTTATATATTTTTCTCTCTTTTTCGTTTAATTTTATTCAATAACCGAAGCTGATAATGTTTTTCGAATAAAGTTGGAAAATTCATCGTAATCGAGGTCGATCCCCGTAGTGAAATTTCCAACTTTTGAATCATTAGAACAAATTGCACCAAAATTGCACTGTAATTTTTGTAGGATTGAACTTAACCCTTTGCGTACAAACATGAGTCTTTTGTGTCCAGTCGATCCAATTTATTTCCCCAATTATTGATTATTCTTTGATAATTAAATAATACGAAACTTAATTTTTTTCCAAAATGAAGTGAAAAAATTTATTCCACAAAGTTCAAAGTGTATTCACAAATTTTTACAGATTTTTAGAATTACTTTGAATAGGGGAAAAAGTCGTCAAACTCGAATATTTGTATGGATCAGGTGCCATTTTTCATATGGTATGGAAAGGGTTAAGAATGTTCTTGAAGTACAATCGGAGACAAAATTTTGATTGAGTTTTTATTTTGTTACGATTTTGGAATTCCTATTTTTTGAGTATTTTGAAAGATTGCATGAAATTGGATATTGAACTTGAAACTTCAAAAGTATAACATGGAGGATCTCTATCGAAACATACCCGAAATTTCCGACGTTCCATTAATTTTTCTATCTTCGGAATTGTAAATTTCCAAATGGTAAGAAAATTCTTAAAAAATATAATTTTTATCCAGAAAAACCAGCAGAATACATTTCGTGAGTAAATATAAAAAAGTTACTGGCTAATTTGTTGAAAAATTTTTTTTTAACAATTTTCTTCACAATTTTTGACTATTATTATTATTAAAAATTAATGTTGTTAGTATGTTCAATACGGTTAATTTTTTTCCGATTTTTATCGTATCGCAAAGTACTAAAATTCTAGGCCAATCAAACATTTGTCTTCGATTGTCCTTCCAGAAAATCTATAAAACTTTTCCAAGTTTCAAAACATTATTCGTTGAGATATCGAGCCAGGAACTCGCAATATCAAGACAAAATTCGCTATAATATTTTTTAACAAATAAAAAGGGTTCTTTTTTTCAAAGGTTGGTCAATGAATTTTTTTTTACTTTCGAATATGCCAGAATACAAAAAAGTTAGAAACTTGCAGCATCGACACTAAATTCAATATCTCAAAAAAAAAAAAACTTGTACAACGATCAAAGGATAAAATGTTTCAGAGCTGGCGAAGCATCTACTGGCTGGATTCGAAAATTTCGATCGTCGTATATGGGTCGCAGCGGTAGGCATTGTTATGGGAACGCTAATGATCCTCGGTTTAGGTACATGCTACCTTCTCTATCGTGAGTGCAAGGCACCCTGTAAGCATTCACATGATAATTTTTTAAATACGTAAAGCATTTTTTTTCACATATCTCTCAAATGATCATCGACGCTTATGCTTCTACTCTGTCTCTTTTTTCGATGCCCTTGCTTAACGGACAGGCCTCAAGCTTCGATAACGATCCACGAATTTTCGTACGTAAAGCTCGAAACAACAACGAAAAATATCCCTCTCGGCAAAAAAAAGAAAAAAAAAAATCATTAATTTAAGCCAGAATTTACCCTGCCACGAGTTCCTCTGTTATTCTTACTATATAAATTAGTTGCACGTAGTTTGCGATCGAACTAGAGCAACTCTTCAAAAAATATGTTTGTTGTTTGTCTTTTTTTGTTTTTTTTTTTTGTTTTCCAACAAAGTATCCATTATATATTTCATGATTATAAAGATATATAATTATAAATAATTAATTATGCATAATAATTGTGATGATAATTATTATATGTTATTAATTATATGTATAATTGTATTTTTTTTTTGCGTATAATTGTATAAATATATATTGTATATTTAACTGAAAATTATAAATCGAAAGTAGCCACGAAGCAGGGGCATCGCCAGCCACTTTTAACTTATCTATGGCCCTGATCTCTAGCTTTCTTTAATATATATATATATATATCCATATATCCATATATTCGTGTATATAAACTATTACGTATAGATATATATATATATATGGATGTATTGTGTATTAACACCACGTATGTATATCAATCACTCTCGTATTCACTAATCAGCTCGTCGCAACTCAATCAATACTTACAATACTCTCTATACAGTGCTATTTTACTCTGTAGCGCATATATATATACATATATACCTTTTTTAACTGTCTATTCTATCCATCACATTGAATAACTCTTTTTTTCCGGCTGCAAACGCTTAAAAAACAAAAAAATACTTCTAGTGGTCGATCTGGGAATTGTTTAATTATCGAAAATTAGTTGATATATTTATTTTTTTAATTCTCTATCGCTCATTTTAAATTGTCCGAAACTAAATCTTGCACTCGACTCATAGTTTCACGCTAATTAACATGCAAATTTAATAATTTTTTCATTCATCTCTTTGATTCCCTATCGATTATGCACTTAGATATTGTAATGGAAACAAAAAAAATTATCGATGATTAAAACGAATGAGATACGAAATAACAAAAAGTTAATACAATCCACGAGGTTCACTGGACGTGTGAAATTTAAAAAGAGGATGAACGATAATAATATTTATTGATGATAAGTTCGCGATTGAGCACAAAATTAATTATCAATCGTATACTGAAAAAAAAAAGCATCGAAATTCTTCAATCAATGATTTTTAATAGTCTTAACGTTCGAACGTTCAAATACTAAAAGGCCGCAAGAAAAAATCGTATTTCCGATTTATCTCATGCTGCTACCCGATTTAATTAGCTCCTCAAATCCTTTTTTTTTTCAAATACAACTTTTATCCCCTAGAAGAGATCCTCACGTCGAGTGAATCCTCTCGATAAAAACCAAATGCGAAAAAAAATAATAAAAACAATCCATACATCTTAAAGCTAAAGGATAAAACGATTGACGATTGTGGAATGAAATGATAGTGGAACGTGAAAATATAGATTGTATGTAGGAATAAAAATTGTACTGTAAAGAAAAAAAAAACATAGAGATTAGAACATAGAAAAGTAAAAAAAAAAGCAAGAAAGATTGAAAAAAGGAGAGAAAAGAAAAGAGTGAAAAAGAAGAAAGGTTGGTAAAGGGAGAGAGTAGAAGCCTGCATAGGGTAGCGTGGCCCGGACCAATGAAAATTAATCTCCGCTCCAAAATTTGCAGCGCAGCTGGAGGAGCAGGAGGTAATTGAGCTCGTGCCCAATATTATTCTCAATCCTGGATTCTTCGATGAGAGAACCGAGCGCATACCACAGGACGAAAATTTCAACAATCAGACGACCACGAGATTAAACAACAACACGGTCATACAGCCACGACGTCTCTAGCCTCTTTGAAGCTTTAGGTGATATATAATCGCATATTTGAAAAAGAAAAAAAAAAAAAAAAACAACAACAACTAAATTCATTGTCAAGGAGACGAAAATAAGCGTTAAAAAAAAATCTTCAGCGATTCGAGAAATTTGAATCACTTGAGAATCCATCGAAAAATGGAAAATGACTGTTTTTTTTTTTTTTTTTTTTATCGCTTTTGAGGGAATTAAAAACGTCGCGAACTTTTTTTTTTTCACCCGTCTTGGAAATTTTTTCGCGTTTGAAAAATTAAACGCTGGCATTTCTTGACGTGGTGTCGTCTCACACTCATACACACGATACAAAGCAAAGTGTTCAAAGATTTAAAGAAAACGAGAAAAAAAAAAAAAAAAATGCATCAAGACAAGAAAATGAAAAAACGCGTTGAAGAATGCAATTGCCGATTCAGGGGCAAAGATTTTTCATACCAATTTTATCGTTTTTTATGGCCATTGAGGTCGCCTACGAAAAATGAAGAAGGGTGGAAAGTTTTTTTTTTTGTTTTTCTTTTTTCGTAAGACTGCAATTTTTTACTGACGTGTTCTCGGATCTGTTGTTAATTTTTTTTATTAGCTATCGTTTGTTGAAATTCAGAGAACACATCGGTAATGTCGAGCTTGACAGTGATTTTTTTATCGGAGGTCGATCCATGACGAAATTCAATTCTCAATTAATATTTATTTATTTATTACTTTCAGAGTTGATAAAAAAAAAAAAAAAAGAACAAAAACGCGATTTTTTTTTCAGTCGCGGCCATGTTTTTCCAGGCATTTTACTGCCATGAACGGCGCGTGTTGCGTAATAAATCGATGAGAGAGTATTTTGGCGAGTTTATCGCGTCGAGAAACGTGAAAAGTTTTATTCTCTTTTTTGTACTTGAAAAGAAAAAAAAACACATAATAAGGACTCATTGAGTCGTCATAATCGTTGTCACTGATCGGTCGTAACTTTTTTACATAACGAAAAAATCTCGTGGTATTGTCGTTGAGATATAAATATGAAAAAAATGAAAAACATAAAAAAAAAATGAGATTCTTGGGCTAGAATTGCGCTTTTTTTACGATTTGAAAGGATTGATGAGAATATTGTAGCGCAAGGAGGATCGCGAAAATAATAAACCATTACCGGTCAACGAAGGAAGTTAAAAAAACAAATAATAACAATAAATAATAATACTAATAACGCTTTTGCACAAGTTTAAGATAAAAATTTGAATAAACGAAAGCATAGCTCGTGTCTCACACACACAAATACACACACAAATACACGTGCGTATAAAAAATACACGCAGGCTCCAATCGTAAACATCGTTAAAGAAAAAAAAAAAAAAGAAAAAAACAAACAAATCAAATAGCATCAAAACCAAATTACGCGCATAAATCACGTTTCTATTTAGAAGAATTTTTTTTTAGCGTAAAACATTAACGATTTCACGATAAATATCATGGTTAATGTCTCGAATAAGTTCACGTGTGTCCGAACGCTAAAATAAAATTAGCTCAAAGAAAGCGAGAGGCAAGAAAAAACGCTTTCGAGGCAGAAGCAATTTAGGAAAAAAAATAATAATAATAATTATCTCATAACGATGGAGACGAGTAGGGGAAAAAAGTACACGAGGGAAATGTGAGATGCGAGATTTCGAAGGATAACGAAACGAAAAAAATGTTTGGCCGTAAGAGAAGTAAAAAAAAAAAAAAAATGATCGCAAATATGTTCACTGCGATTATATTTTTTTTTTTTTAATTCGATTTACGAATTTCTCTCAAAATAATCAGCGGCATTTCTGAATGACAGCATATCAGAATGAGCACAGTTTTTTTTTTTTCTCAAATCTTACCGTAAATGACTTTTATGGATGGTGTATGAACCGGAAAACGAGTAAGCACAAAAAGACATTCATTTTTTCGAATGCATGATTGGAACGATGTTTGTTTTTTTCGGATGCTCTTCTTTTCGTGATTTTTATTTTTGAAATATCCAGAAATTTGCACAAGAAAGATGCACACCCAAGGGACAGAGTCGAGTTTTTGTTTTCTCTTTAATAAAAAACATATTGGCATTCAATATTTGATATTATAATATTGATATTTCACACTGATATAAATTTTATTATTAAAATTTGCATTGTTATGAGAAATTAATATTGATAGTTGAATATTTGATGACAATATCGCGTCGAGTATTAGCAATTATTTTTTTAATTCATTTTTTTCAGTTAAGCGAATTGAAAAAAAAAAAAAAAAACAGCGATAACTGTCGATTCTGATATTGGGAATATCGTCGATGGAGTAGAAAAAGGAGCTTTAGCAATGCAAAGTTTTCGAATGAATATTTACGATCAAATCGACAGTTTGATGCACGCAGGTTGTATAAAAAGAAGAAAAAAAAAAGGAAAAATTGGTTGTGCGTTGTTACGTAGAAGCTTTTGAATTTGAGATTATGCCCGTTTTCGAATGATAAAAATATACATGTATATATTTTTCCTCTCGTGCCTCTGTTGATTCTCGGATCGTCGATAACGAGGGGAAAAAAATAAAAAATAAAACGATTCGAAACGGTGCAACAAACTCGATAACAGCTTCGTACTATGCACTCTGTGTTGTGAATGGTATAATAATAATAATAATAATAACGATAAACTTATATAAAGGCGCTATCAATGAAGGGTAGAGAGATTGAAAGGAGAGAAAATCGGTGAGAGAAAAAAAAATTGACAGTGAAAGTTGAAAAGGAGGAAAAAAAAAAAATTAACAACAACATGATAATAATATATAAACATATAAAAGTACATATATTTATATAGCCGAGGCATCGTAATATTTTAGCTGATAAGCAAAGACAATTTTTTATAATATTATAAATGGGTGATTTAAACGCTGAGCGACGTTGAAATACGCGTCGCAATATTTATCTAATTAATTGTATCATCGTAAACAAAACAAACCAAAAGAAAAATTACAAGAATCATATTCACGATCATTTGTATCGAATCATCCTGTCGTAATAATTAAGCTTTTGGGGGGCAAAAAGAGAGAAAGATAATTCGAAGAAAAAAATGAAGTTAGATGGATGGAGAAAAAAAACGATTGTTAGGATTTTTTGACCATCGAGCTTTAAATCATTTTTTCTTTTATTAATTTTTTTCACATAACTCATCATCTTTGATTACTTTGCCGGTTTTTTATTTTGACGATTTTTATTCTCTCGTCTCCGGCCCGTAAAATTGGCGCTGGACACTCCCGAACGTAACGAAAGTTTCATACCAAATAGATAGAGAGATCCGCTATAGTTTCGAGAAAAAGCGAGAGAGAGAGAGAGAGAGAAAAGAGCGCTTGTGTACACTTGTAGATGAAATTATTCTTGTAAAACAGGTGGATGGATCTTAGGTATAAAAAAAAAAAGAGAACGCAAGAAAAAATAAGGAAAAAAAAAAATTAAGCTTTCGGAAACTTGTGTAGGTATCTCGTTGCCTATGTATAATTAGTCGATTCCTGCCATTAAGCTTCCACATTTCGTGCTAGTGTCGCAAAAATTTCGACGCAAAGAAAACGAAATGAATTTTAGTGAATTTTTTTTTTTTTTTGGTAGCTTTCTGCATTCTCATAGCCCACCGAGTTCCCTTAAGCTTTGTCGCAAGGAAAAAAACCGAAAAGTTACCATAACTAGCGACAAATATTATTATTATTATTATTATCGATATAGTTGAATATGAAATATTTATAGCCGCTTCCGTAGGATCGAATCGTGCGTGTGCGCGTGTTCCGTTCCATCTCGCTTTATCAACGCTTCTCGTAAAGATGCGATAAATTTTTAAATTCATCAATTTATCAAATCCAAATGAATTTGTCCATGCTATAGAGTATCTTCGATACGAGAGATTTAGATAATTTTTTTTTATCGCCAGGCACAGGTTTTTTTTAATTCTCATGTTTAAGGGGTTTTTTGATTGTTTGTTAGGAAAATTAATTTATCACGCAGAAAAACAAAATGACCATAAATAAAATTTGATTTCCATAAAAAAAAATCACGTTCAATAAGATTTATTGAGCGAAACTTTATTAAGTTGAAATAAAATGTATCCGATTACTATGAGACGTAAGCATTATCAAATTTTATTTGATCAATCAATTCAATTTGTTTTTTTTTGTTTTTTTTTTTTCATTTGTGCAAAAATTTTCATTGTAGCTTCAATTTGACGAAAAAAATACCTCGCTTTTAGTGCGACACACAGCCCCTCCGATATTCTCGCGTCCTGCATAAATATATAAATAATTTATATTTAGCTTAGGCCGCGATATTTGCCGATCATTCATTCCTAATTCATCCGCGCAGCTGCCGTTCGAGTCTTTTTGTCTCGACGACTGAAGAAAGCACAATACTAACAAATACTGTAGTTTATATTTAAGATTTTCGTCCCTTGCTCGAAAAAAAAAAAAAATGCCTGATGCAAAATATCGAGACGAATTATTCAAATTTTTGTTTATTCGTTCGTGCCGATTTTACCTCGATAGTATTTCAATGATTTATTTTATAAAATTAATGATCCAGTTTTATTGTCAGAATTTCGTTCTTTTCCATCAACGATTCTCGTCCATTATACAGATCGAGACTTATTTGTTTGTTATTTTTTAACTTTTCGTTGTTGGACATACCTCGATGAGGTTTATTTTTACATTTTTTCGTTTTAAACTGTTGCCTCTTTTTTTTTTTTTTTTACAAATTATTATTGCTATTATGTTTATTGTTATTTTTTATTGTTAGACGATACGATATTTAACAGAATAATAATGATGGATTGTTTCGATGGCGTCAAAGATCCATTCTATAGAAAAGGGAAGATAAACCAAAACTGCGATAAAGATTCTTTCATTGAACGTCGTTTGTCAGATATATAAAAAAAAAAAATTAAAAAAAAAAAACGCACGCTTAACAACTATAATTGTACCACTAAAACTACATAATACGATAAGTACATTGGAGAAGAAAAAAAAACAACATAAAAATACGTATGAATTAGTAAGGATATTAATTGCCTTCGAGAGTGGATATAAACTATACTATATTTTATTTACAGAGTATTAAAAAAAAAAAAAAAAAACAGAAAAAAAACGAAACGAAGATAAAAAAAAAATACTTTATTTTATCGGATTTTAGTTGTTTTTCGTCATTGGGGTATTCTATTGAACTCTGACAATTCGAGAGGACCATTATATAGCGAGATCGCAGGTATCATTGAGTAAATAAAATTATTCTTTCTTTCTCCATCTGTACGAAACGCAGTACGAGAGCGAAGAAAAGCTCAATTCGAGTTTTAAAAAAATAACAAAAAAGTGCGTCAAGACATAATTCTATTCGGAAAATCTTCGTTCTATCGAGTCACATGCGAGAAATGAAAGAAAAAAAAATCACACAATAAAAGCACATTTCGTCGTCAAGTACAAAATAATAAAGGAAAAATGAAAACGAACAAACAAAATGAGAGATTGTCAGATTAGGTGAAAATACCAAAGAAATATCGAGTCTTCTGTAATATCATTATTTTCCAGAAAATTAAAAAAAATCTCGTTTCATCGTCGAATCGATCATTGTAAAAAGTATTTTTCCGATGGACAATTCAACGTGGACACATAATAGGAGAAGAAAGAGAGAGGGAGAGAGAGAATGGAAAAAAATCATCGCTTTGCTAATTTCTAGTAATTAGAACTTTCAGCAATACTCTCGTTGCTTGTACTAGTCGTATCGAAATAATTGGGGGAAAAATTACTGAAACAAACAAAAATAAAAAGGAAAAAAAAAAATTACACATTGAAAAATGTATAGGCACATATCAGAAGGACACTTGAGAGTTAATAAAAAAAAAGAATGAAAGGAAAGAACTCGTTTCACTCAGGCAGGACGCGCGCACTTTATCGCGGCTGTAACTTCGTGTTTCGCGTTGCATTGAAAAAAAAAGTGGTCCTACGACGTGAAAAGGAAGCCCAGATTATCCCCTTTTTGTTCGTAAACGTAAGAAAAAAAAAAAAAAAACGAACGGCTTGCATAATAAACAATAAGGCGCGAAGTTGATAGAAATATCTCGGGTTGTGAAGTGGCAATTAAAGGATACTATTTTACGTTTATTCGTGTATAAATATAGAAATAGGTATATATATATAGTAATATTTTGAGCTGCAGCAAGGAATAAAAATTTCATGCATTCCATATTTAACGTTTTTTTTTTCTTTCTTTTTGGCTTCATAAATTTGCCAATTATCATTATCATATTCCAGGCTGCTGCTCAAAATTTCGAATTTTTCGTGGTTTTGTTCGTTCGTTCGTCTCTGGGAGAATGTGAGATTATGTCGTTTTAACGAAATAATCGTGAGTGTGATTATCTCATAAGGCTACTGCTGTTTTCATCACCGTATTCGTAAAAAAAAAAACAAAAAAACAAAAAAAAAAAACATTGTATACAATGCCAGTGTATTTTTAATGATATACATATGAATATATGTATATGTTGCATTACATCTAATCTATAAAGAAAAAAAAAAACTCATAGCTTTTCCATAGAGCAGGCAGTTGCACGATAAGTCGTCTCATTCATTATCACCGTGCGATCGCTCTGTTAAAATTTAATTAACTACTATATTACATTACTACTGTAAACTTGTAAACTCGCAACGCCACAATCACGAGAGACAAAAAAAATATGAAAGAGAAAGCAACACCAATAATTTATTGTGAAAAAATAAAAAAATTGGCAAAAAAATTTTATTTACACAAGTAGGGAGAGGCAAGGAGTGATAAGAGTCAACAGAGTTTCTATCATGAAATATTTGGTGCAATAAAACAAAAAAATTACACGGTTCATTAATTATTTATTGCGATGTGATATCAATTTTTAGGAGATCCGGAAAAATATGAATTCTTACCAAAAATAAATCCTCGCAAATATCAAACTGATATTACACTTTATTAACTTTATCGTTCAGTCTTTTTCAGATGCAGATCGTCTGGGAAAAATAAGTTTTTGCTCAATTTTTTTTTACGAATATCCATTTTCCATGCCATTCCGTTCTATTTTCTTTGAAATAATCGATCACATTATTTTTTAAATCCACGAAAGTTTAAGTATCAACTGTATTTTAATTTTTTTAATTTTTTGTTTATTGGATAAATTACAGAAGTAGCGATTAATCAATTATAACGATGATTCAGCTGTTTTCCAGTACAATTTGTGATACACTCGAGCACAATCCTCGCATCTTGTTGTAAGGTGTGAATTCAGCAGCGAGAAGAGCATTTGCCAGTGCTATTGTCTCATTTACAGTTTTAGCTCGTATCCAGACTTTTCCGTTCATGCCAATAGCCAATTCGTAAGCTTGCTCTTTTGCGAATTCACCGAGAAATGGATTTTGAGGATTTCGTAATTTTCTGACGAGACTGAGCGAACAGGCAAGAAGCATACCAGTTGGATCGAGTACGCCCAATTTTCCTTTTTTACCGTGTCCATCGACACACACCAATTCAGGCTCCATGTCTTTGCTGGCTACAAGAAGTTTTGCAAAAACAGCATCGCCAATTTGTACATCCGGACGATTTTTCTTACTCGTACCCTCAAAAGCGAGATAAGAGAGAGAAGCCAAGTCGCTAGCACCGATATCGACCTTGAAAATATCACCAGCTTTTTGGGTCACGACACCAACAACGTCCTCACCCCGATTCGGAATATACCTGATTTTTTTAAATGATTATTCACATAATTTTGTCAGTGGATTAAAATTCATTTTATTATTTTTATATTCTATTACAGGAGAGGGCAAAATATTGAACATTTTTTGCTTGTAGGAGTGAGAAATACGAAATTTGATTTGTCAATCTTTAACAAACATTTTCTGCAAGAATTTTATAGGATATTTTATCGTCAAAATATTTACTACCTGGAATTTATATTTTTTTGTGTGTTAAATGCAACATTTTATCTCGAAACTTTTTCACTAAGAGTTCTAAGGGGCTATTTTATGTTTAAAATATTTCTTGCCTATTACTTATGTTTGCAGGTGCAATAAATACATCATTTTAACCCTTAAGCTTTGAATATGTTTTTCTAGGAGTTTTATAAGATATTTTAGAAAAATTGCCGATAAAATCTTATGAAATATTATGAATTCAAAATATTTTCAATCGTTTGAAAACTGATTTATCATCACTTTTTAAAAAGAATTGAAAAATACATTTGAAACAAGTGTTGATATTTTTAAATTTTCACTGCCAAACCCAAAATTTGATGCATCAAAAAATTGATTGATGCCTTTTTCTTTACTTAACTTAACCCTAATAAAATAATAATTCGATTATTTTTTATTTATTTAACACAATTCATCTACTTAATTGCAAGCTCGATTTACTGATTTTTTTTTTAAGTTTCATACCAATGGACGTGAATGAAAGATATTTTAAAATCAATTGCAAGAATTGCAGTTTTTACGGCAACAAAAGTTATATTTTTTAGAAGCATCAAAGCGATAATTTATATATTTATTCGATATAATTTTTTTATTATCATTGAACCACAAAATATTTTGTTACCTTTTCTGATAACTGTCTACATAGTAGACCGAAGGTTTGCGTTTTTTCAAAACACCCGATTTGCTCGCGTAAATTGTTTCGCCGTCTCTGCGGAGACCCGGTCCGAGTATGATTTTTTCTTTCGTGTTTGTCGGAAGTTCGATTATCACAGTGTCGCCGGGCATAACCACGTCGTCCACGTTAACGTCCATTTTTTGTCCTTATTTTCACAGTAATATGTCACAATCGTTCTTCTATCGTTTTAATTGTCAAACTTTTCAACTATTTCTCATCATTTTGAGGAGTATTATTTATAACAATGCATTTGTATTGCTTTTACAGTGATTTAATATTTGTGTCAAATCAGCTGTGAAAGGACCACGCGTTCGGCACTTTCACGTGGCACCATCTAGCGGTGAAATTTGTAACTCCCGCTGCTCGTCACACAGTGAGGAAAGAAAGTCGCCAATGCACAGATAACGGGATAAACATCGTGTTGCTTTCATTCAAGCCTATATTCTCGCAAATATCGAGCGTTGCGTCGATTTGAAGCCCTAATTACTAATGATCATAACACTGCTACTTAGTAGTAATGGTTTAAATTGAATTTTTAAAAGTTTTCCCACAAATCAGCGCGGTCTAGCGGCCAAAATTGACAACCAAGTATGATTCGATCTCCGTTGCTCTCGCGGCGTCAATAGTCCCGTCCCGTCAGTCTCATCAAGACGCCGGCAAGGAAGAATCGTTCGCGGCTATTTTCTCTTCCTTCTCCCTCCCGTGAAGATTCTCAACGTCCCCCCGCACCCCGAAAACGTTCATAAAACGCGGTTACTCCAATATCGAAATCGAAATATACGAAAACCTTTTTTTCGTGTTATTTTTGCGTGTTACGGCGAATAGACGATTCACTTTTCGTGAATTCTTCAATGTTGAGCCGCGTCTGAAGGTAGGAGAATTTCTGAAAAAAGGTCTTGAATCTCTATCGTTTCTTTTGCTTTTTTCACGGGGATGAGCATCTGGTTGTTCGTCGGTTTTACCCGTGGATTTGTGCGCAGTGCCCGGTCTCGGATCGATAATTGATATCCACGATATAAATTCTAACCTCAAAAAAAAATATATATATATATATATATATATATATTTTTTTACTTTTCCGAGCCCAATTTACGTTCTGTCGCGACAATTTTCACTTCCTCTTCCCATAAATACGAATATTTTGATAGTTTTGTTGTTTTTTCAAATTTTATTTCTCTTTTTTGTTCTCTTTTCCTTCGGTTCTCTACATCGAAGAGTTGCCTAGCTCAAAATGTACAATGGCATTGGACTCCAAACACCCAGAGGTTCGGGTACAAACGGTCATGTACAGCGCAATTGGGCAATTGTCAGAAAGACCAAGGACAAAGTTAATTACAAGAGCGACGATGGCAAGTTGGATCAATTGAACAAACAGCCAAACAAGGAAATTTTGGATCATGTCAGGAAACGTAAGATCGAGGTCAAATGCGCTGAACATGCGGACATCTTGGAAGAGCAAGGGTGAGTTATAAGGGTTGAATAAATAAATGTGCATTTAAATTTTTTTGTTTAAATTTCAATAACAGATATTTGTAATGTAAAGTCATTTATTATAGGCATGAAGAAGATCTAGAAAAATTAAGTGCCCACTTGTTTTGTTTTTTTTATAAAGTGCGCCACTCCTGTTGGTTCCTATTTTTTTTTGTTCATACTGTTTTAGTTTTTGTGTTTTAGTCTTTTTTGTTATTATTGTGTATTTCAACGTAGACCCTTGCTGATTTTTACGTATGACCACCCCCTCCCCCTCCCTCCCCCTTCCATACTAACACTTCCTACCCCGCATTTCGTTAAACTAATCTAACTTCCGGTGTATCTATCGCCGACTTAGCTACACTGTACCGAATTTGCCATAGTCACAGGGAAACTATGGAAAACCTCGGTTTTTTTCGGCACAGTTTTTAGTATTCCTACAAGGGATCACCAGATTTTGGGAAAATTAACAACCGCTCAGCGATTTGATGTGCATGGCTAAGTGGTCACCGATCCGAGTACAGACCGAGTCCTATTTGCTTCGGTCACCGATCCAAGTACAGACTGTGGTTTATCTGCTCAACTTCGGTGACCGCTATAGTCGTGCACTGACCGCGTACTCTTCGTTGTCGATCTCTTAGTTTGTGTAAATTTCTCCAATTTTGTTGTTGTAATTTCATTGTACTCGAGGATTCAACGATATGGGGGAAAAAAACCAAATTGCGCAATTAGTAAAATCAAAACTCCGACAGTGATAGCTACGCAGTCGGCGTATGACTCTGGCGATCTAAGAAGAAGCATAGGGTCCGGACTTGGATCGATGATCCCTTAGCTGTGCGCTACGTGGCACATCAAATCGCTGAGCAGATGATAATTTTTTCCAAAGTCCAGTGATTTTTGGTAAAAACACCAAAACTCTGCCGAAAGAGCCAAAGAGGCGCAGATTTTTCACAGTTTTCCTGTGCCCTCGTGCGAATGCGATACGATATTCGGCCCAAGCCGACTACGGACGCAATCGGCGTAGGGGGGTACAGGAAACGGAACTGGAGACAGTACACTTTACACAGTAAAGTGCAGGAAAGTGAATTAGGAACAGAGGAGAAAAGGTCGTAAAAACTCGAAAGGGTTGGAATAACACTAATGATAGTAAAATTAAAACCGTTAAAAATAAAAGTAACAGCACAGATTTGAAATTTTCTCTACATCGTAGAAGTGATGAAGAAAATTCAATGCACACAACAGGGAATATAATTTCGCAAAAATTTATTGGTAGATTTAAAAATTATCGAACAAAGTATTGTCTAAATTTATTTTGTTCTGATCAATTCATGCCCTTGTTGTCTATCTAATTGAATTGTAGAAATCAATAACATAGCGTATGAGCAAACTAGGTCATTTGTACAGTCTAAGCTCATTTCCTAGAACTACCAAGAGTATCGAGATAAACCAATTTTATCCGATTCATTTGCGCACAACAATCACGATGCTTTGTACCAATTTTATTTCATTTGTTTTGTTCCCATTCGAAATATGTTTCATATACAGCATGAGCAGCAAAATAATAATAAATAATCATTCCAAAATGATAGTACTGATAGTTCGGAGAGACTGATTATTCCAAATAAGCATTAATTGAATTTAAAAAAAAAATATTTCCATTCTCCCAGAAATATTATTCACAATTATTTTGTGGGAATAGTTTTTTAAATGTTTTTATTTATTTGAATGAAACACATTCCTAGCCATACATCATTTATAAAATTACTTTCCTCTCAAAATAATTATTCACAATTTTTATACGAGAAAAACCATTTTGAATTTTTTTTTTTTTAATTTGAGATAAGCTTGATTGTTTTGATCACGATAGAAAATTGCGATTTTTACAGGATGGACGTGAATGAGCATTGCAGCAGAATAATTGTGAATAATTATTCAAAACAATAATTAATCAAAAACAATAGTTATTCCCAAAATAATAATTATTCTGAGAAACTTTTCTATCATTTGAAAAGTTTCAAAGTTGAGATTTTATCAAACCTCCGACTGTTTGGTTAGAATGAGGGCAGGGGGGGGGGATCGAAACTTGGACGTTGCTAACTTGTAATTCTCCATCATTCAAATTGGATTTCTTGTCCTTTGACTCTTTGTAGAAGAAGTTTTGTTGATTGGGAGAAATTACGAAAATGTCCCAGTTTCAATTTCCATATTTTTCCCCTTTTTTCCTTAACATTGAACGTTATTGGCATTTTTCAAACAATCAAATCTTCAATAATGTCAGAACTCGCATTTTCTATTTTATTTCCAACAAAAAGATTTTAACTTGAATGACTTGAAAATCAATTTGTGCTTTTAAGATTGGCTTTGGAATGATGAAAATACTTTCATATTATCAATTCTCGCAGCTCCTAAATCGAAATAAATTTGATAATTTATCAATACAAGTTTATAGTTTCGATTGGAATAATTTTACTAAAATTCTTCATTATTTCACAGATTCACGGCCGAAGAGGTGAAGATCAAAGTGGAGGCATATCGTTCGATGCTGATGGGCAGTGACATAAAGCCACCCGTACCACAGGACGAATTTGGCCGGATAAAGTGAGTGATAAACTCACATTTCTTCATTTTTACATATATAATATTTATCGTTGATATGTTCTCGCGCCTCGATATTGCAATCTGAAAAAATGATCTTTTGCAAAGCTCGCCAAAAACTCATTCGTCGACGCGACAGTCTGATCCGGGATTATGTTGGAAATATTAGTTCTAAAAACCAAAATCGTTTGCTTATCGCAACAAAATTTCACGTCTAGCCTTCGAGCTTGTCGGATACGTTCGATATTTGCGATTTTTTCGTATTACATACTTCGAGCTTTTTTTTTTAAATCGAATTTGAATCAATTTTTTTTTTTTTAACCGAAATTGTTAGAATTTCCACAAACTGATGAAAATTTATCGCATTTATCATAACAATGCGACTAGCGTTAAATTAGCCATTCTTCTACAATTCTTTTCAATGTGAAGCCCCAAGTCCTGCAAGTTTCAAATTGTTGCCAACTTTTTATCAATCAAAATGAAGATGAAATCATATCGTTAGCACTTGATCTCTCAAAAACAACAAAATTCTGCGGATGGTTCACAGATTATTATGCAGAAATCGGCGATTTTTTTAAATTTAACCGGCTCGTATTACCAATACAACGAGAATATTTTACACAATTTCATGAAACTGCAATTTTCAACAATTTGTAATTCAGAATTTTCACACGAACGAAAAACAATTAAAGAAATCTATTTACTCTCAATTTTAAGCTCTCCCGTGAGATCAAAGAAACTCATTTTCTTTTTTTAATCGCAAATTTCTGTGCCTGGACGGCTAACAAAGAAAAAAAAAAAAAATTGCGTAGCCCCCGGGTAAGTTCATAATCAATCTGCAAACTCCGATATTACCAAGGGATGGATGGCAGCTGCTGAAAGGGATGCTGGGACGATGATTTGCAGAGGGACGAGAGAGCAGGGGGGGAGAGAGATAGAGAGCGAGAGAAAGAGAGAGAGAGAGAGAGAGAGAGAGATGAAAACTCGCTCCGTTGGTTCGAACATCCGCGTACACAAATGCCTGCAACGTTTGTACAAGAACGGGTGGACCACCCTCATATCGACTTGTACGTAAGCCGGGGTGGCGCCGGCGCTTCAACGATTCGCCAGGATCTCCACGAAGGAGCAGGAAGAGAGACAGGGAAAGGGAGACAGAAATACCAGGCGAAACTCGCGCATCTATGGAAAATCAGCAGTGGAATGAGTGAGAGAGAGAGAGAGAGAGAGAGAGAAGGCGGGGATGCTGCGATATCGAGAAGAGTTTCAAGGCATTGCAATTTCGCATTCAGTACAGCAACGGAAAGGCGTCGCGAACGCCTCGCGTACGAGCCTCGGAGTAGAATAAAAAATAAAAATAAAACGAAAGAAAAAAAGAAAATTAAAAAAAAAAGCACAATGATGGGATTGTCGGGAGTTTTTACAGAGAGGAGGAAAAAACATTTCGTGCCAAAAGGCTACAGAAAAATTCGTAAATAAATTAGAAAGGAGGGAAAAACAAAAATTAAAAATGTAGCAAATACGATTAATCATAAAATCACAAAAGTCTTCCAACTTTTAGTCTGTAAAATTAAAATTAATTATAATAACAATAGTTCGTAACAAATATTTGTAATAAAATCGTTTTAATATTGGTGTGAATGATACGTGAAATTTCGAGGCAAAATTTGTGAAAAAGAAAAAATTTCAAGGATCATCGAAAATCGTTTTATTTGAGCAAATTGGAGTTTGGTGAGACACAAACACACACGTTGCACTTGGCGAGGAACCTGCAACGTCCATTAGCGATCCTCGTGTCCTTCAATCAATCCTCGAGCACACTTCCGGTTTACGAAACTGCGTGTTTCGCGCCCTGCAACTACGAGAAACCTCCTCGGGGAGGAGGAATCAACGTGTGTTTGTCCACTCACGATTTCATGTGCTGTCCTATCGTTCAATTGCTGACGGACTATTAGCACAGGCCTCTTCTCTCTCTCTCGCTCTCTCTAGCTCTCGAAGTTTATTCGGCGTTTCGACTATCGTCCTGACAACAACCCGTAGAGATACGGACCAATAACAGAGAGCGGGAAATTTTTTTGCGAATGATCGTGATTAATAAATTTTTATGACATTTATTTAAATCTTGAAAAATAGAGAGAGAGAGAGAAATTTATTGAAATTAAATCCACGTGTTTGCACTCTACATCACGAAATTTTCCAACAATTTGGAAATTAAGGAATCCTCAACAGAAGAAAAATCTTTTCGATTGATCGTGATTTATAAATATTTGCGAAATTAATTTAAATCACGAGGGAGATTAAATTATATCGATGTGTCACTATTAGAAAATATTCTTAAAATTTGAGAATTGAGAATTTATCAGTAAAAGAGCCAATTTTTAATCCATCGTGATTTGTAAATATTCGCAAACTTGATGTAATTCTCAAGAGAGATTAATCGAATTCAACAGATGCAACAACAGGAGAAAATATTCTTAAAATTGGAAAATTGAGAATTCGTCAACAGAAGAGCCATTTTTTAATCCATCGTGATTTGTAAATATGCGCAAACTTGATTTAATTCTCAAGAGAGATTAATCGAATTCAACAGATGCAACAACAGGAGAAAATATTCTTAAAATTGGAGACTTGAGAATTCGTCAACGGAAGAGCCAATTTTTCATCGATGGTGATTCATGAATATTTTCGATACTAATTTGAATCTTGACCGATTGGATTAAAATTCAGAATTCGGCAATTAAGGATTCCTCAGCAGAAGAGCAATTTTTAATCAGCGGTAATTTATAAATACCTGCGGAATTGGTTAAACCTCGACAGATATTGATCGAATTAAATCCACGTGTCTCCATTAGTAAATATTCTTAAAATTGGAAAATTGAGAATTTTTTAGCTGATAATAAATTTTTAATCTTGATTCGTAAATACTTGTAGAATTGATTAAGCCTCGAAAGAGAGAGAGAGAGAGAGAGAGAGAGAGAGAGATGAATCGAATTAAGTCCACGTGTCTCCATAACGGAATACTCGTAAAACTGAAAAATTGAAAATTCACCAGCAACAAGACAATTTTTTAAATCACCATTTAAACATTTTCGCACAATTAAATGTAATCTGGGTAGAAATTATTCGAAACCAATCGACGAGTCTTCCCCAACGAATGTTCCTAAAATTGGGAAATCCGACAATTCCCCAGCAGCCAACTTGGCTATTACGATTTACATAAATATTTGCAAAATTTATTGAATCGAGAGAGAGAGAGAGATTAATTCTACTAAATCCACGTGTCTCCATTAAAATAATACTCGTAAATTTGAGAAATCGAGAATTTACATTTGATTTTTATAACGAAATCTATGTGTCTCCATCGATCAAGACTTTGATCATGAAAAACGTGATTATTTATACACCTGTCATAGATAAAAATTAATAATAATAATAATAAGAAGAATAAATGATAAATAATTGATGGAAATTGTGCCTAGTCGAACTAGCGTGCCTAATCCAAAGTCTTCCTTAAATTTAAGTGCAACTAATTCGCGATGATCTAAAAAAAAAAAATATAGTAACGTAAATGATAAAAGTGTGATGAATGAATGGAATAAAAAAAATGAGGGACAAATCGGTTAATTGAAGAATAAAGAGAATATACGATAAATAAAGAGTGAAACGTTGAGTTTTCCACAAAAGAAAGGGTGAGCCGAGGGAAACAGAGGAATGGGGCAATAAACACGGAAATCATTAGTCGTCCATCATCTGCAGACCGATTAGCCAGCCTCTTTGTCGTCGAGTAGTCGATTAAAACTCTCGAATACCCGAGAGTTCGAAATTTAAAATCTTCCAGACAAAAAGGGAGAAAAAAAAAAGAAGGAAATTAACGAAAGGTTGGATTGTCGATGTTGAACGAGGATATTCGTGCAATTGTTCGATAAACGAGGGAGGAAATTTCAATCGGCAATATTTAAACGTCGATTTTACAATCACGAATTTCCTCCTGGATTGAGAGAACAGAAATATCGAGAAGAGAATAAACGATAGATGAGGATGTATGAGAAGACTGCAAAGGATCGATGATGAAATTATCATAAAAAAAAAAATGAAATATGGCGATGTAGTCGAAGCGATTTGAAACAATTTTAATAAATATTAAATACCGAGAAGAAAATAAAAAAATAAACGTTAGGAGAAGAAAAAAAAGAAGAGGACGAAATTGCAGAAAAAGAAAATTTAAACAAAAAATCGAGTGTAGGTCGAGAGCAACTGAAAAAAAAAATTCAGGAAAAAGGAGAAATAAAAATTTGTCGAATACCGAATGACGATGTCCGCGTCTTTGGCGCCAAAACCGGCGCGTGGACGTGGTCCACCGGACGGTCGTGCCTTTTTCGAGCGTCTTTGGCGTGGAAATTTTTTTCTTGATCGTCAGAGGGTATTCAAACGCTCGCGTAAGCGCAAATTGCAATCGGCAGGTGGCAAAAAAATGTCACAAAAGATTATTAAACAGCAGCATTGTTGCTGCTGTCAGCGTATTCAATTGCATTTACTTGCCGGACGACGAAACAACTTGAGATCCGTCGTCAGGTGAATATTTTTTTTCTCCTCGTAATTTTTCTTTTCTGGATAAATAATTCTCTCAATATAATTAAATTCCTTGTGATGGGCAGATCAGGTTTTTTTTTCAATTCTTTTGTTTTTTTTTTTTAACAATCTCGGTTTGGAAATCTCATTTGGCCAATTTCTTCACCAAAATTTATCTGGCAAATCCATCGGATAATCAATGCTTTTGAGATATCCGGAAGATAACTTTTATCCAGAGGTAAAAAAATTGGCCATAAGAAATATATTCGATTCTTACGGCGAGACTTAAAAAAAATACTTCTCTTTAAATTTTCTTTAATTCGAAGATTTTGTTTGTAAAAAAGTTTTTGTCTGCCGCAGATTTGACAATCTCAATTTTCATGGTCAATCTCTCACTACCCTATCTAGTGTAATTTTTTATTTTTTTGACAAAGCCTATTCAATCTATAATTCAAATTATCGTGATTTCACGTAACTTTTTCTTCAGGTTTCTGCAAAAGTGTAAAATTTCATGAAAAAAAAAAAAAAAAAAAACTATTTCGATGAATGAACAAAAATTGTTAAATTTCATTATTACCGAATTCGTTTGCATTCTAAAAATGGTTTATTAAAAAAAAACTCACTGCCATTTTTAAGCTAAAAAAAAAAATCAATATAGCGATATCATTTTTTTTTTTACAAATTCCTAAAGTTTAAAAATTTTTAACAAGTAAATTATTTCCTAGTAATTTGTCTAAGAAAAGTTGGGAGTCTTCATTAGACTGTTGGCACCAACTCCTCTAGCTCGCTTTTTTTTTCATTATTATTTCTCTCTAGCGATTTCTCCCTTGTTTAGCTTGCTACTTGTGTCCGTGTGCGTATGTGTATGTGTGTGTGTGTGTGTGTGTGTGTGAAAGGGATGTTGGAAAAGAGAACAGCTGGGATTGTATTGATCGGGACAGAGCGGTGGACGGTTGCTCATAGGGGAGAATCTCTCTCTCTCTCTCTCGCTCTCTCTCTTGGTTCCCTTCCTTGTTCGTGGGTGCTTCGCAAACTCCAAAAGGGGGTTGACTCCCCAGCTATAGGAGCGTTGTCCACGCAGTGTATATTATGTCACCTCTGTGGCATTGTTTAATCGTGTTTTCTCCCGACACCGTCCATTCACTTTTTCAATCTGACCCACATCGCGTAACACGAAAAAATCAAAAATTCAAAAATGATATACTTTAGTTTTTAAATTGAATAATTTATCGAAAAATCAGCCGAATTAATGTTATAGAAAGTTAAATCAGAACGACGAATTGCCAAGCACCACGGCGATTATTGACGTGAAAAATTCTTCGAGGCAAAATGACTGTTAAAATCACAAAGTATGTCAAGTTTCATTTTTTTCTCACTCAATACTTTATTATTTATTTAATTGTGTTTTGTTTGTTTTTTTTTTCGTTTCTCAATTTTTGGATTTTTTGTGATGAAAGTTTATCTCGCGTTTTGGTGTGAAATTCTTCCTCTCATTCTCTCCAGTAGTTTGTAGATCGTTGAATCAGGACAGTTATATTTTATTTAATGTGATAAATTATTATTCTATTGCTAAAACTTTTTATAAAAGTTTTGTTTACGCTGATAAAAAAATAAACGTTTTTAGATCCTAAAAAGTATCTCAACACACTTTTTTACATTCTCAACGTTTCAGAATCTAAAAATTTCCGTTGAAATAAAAATAAAAAAACACATTTTTTCAAATTTGGTTTTATCAAACGAAACGTTATTAATTTTGTTTTTTTTTTCCCGTTATTTTCAGCGTACGCGAGACACATCAGGTTGCCGAGGCACAACAGGAAAAGAACGCAAAGTTGCGCGAGGCATTTGGCATATCGGAATTTTTCGTCGAGGGCAGCAGTCTGGATCCGGAGAGACACGCTCGTGAGGCGGAGGCTCGTGCTGCTGCGAGTAAAGTTTACGAACTTGTTAGAACACCGAGTCCCGTGGCATTGGGGCATTCCGGGACGGCCACGGGAACAACCGGACAAAAGATTGAGACGAGCATATCATCGCCTGAGAAGAAAGTCAAGAGAAAGAGATCGGGAAGCTCTACGAAGAAAAAGAAGAAGGAGAAAAAACACAAGAGAGACAGGTATGGATTGAGCGCGATGGAAAAGTCCCAGGAGACTCGACGAGATCTGTTATTTATTTTTATTTTTTCACGGTCAACAAGCGACCAATGTCGCGGCAAAAAATTAATTAAAATTTAAAAAAAAACCCAAATAGAAAATTTAGGAAAAAAATAAAATAAATAAAAGATAGAAAAAATGTATTGTCGCAAAACGGAGGACAGAACTTATCGAGGCTCCAAGACACCAAAAGCCAAGAGAGAAAAAGACAAATTTTTTAAACACTCCCATTTTCCCCGTAGATCATTTCTCCCCTCACACTCTAATCGCTATATAATTATAAATATTATATATATATATATATATATATATATATATATATATATATATATATATATATATATATATATATATACACACACATATAAATATCTCTGTCCCTCTCTTAACATCGCCGATTTGATTGTTTATTTATCGCTACTCCACACGTGTTCCATGATTATCGCTTATACGACACACATTTTAAACTACATATATATAATTGTACACAATATTACCGCTAATACTTAAATCCTACTACCAGTATGACTACTGTATGAGAAAAAAAAACATTTCTCCTTTTTTTTTCTTCATTTTTTCAACAAATTTTATTTGTTTTATTATTTGTTTATAATTATTATTATTTAATTGTTTTCAACTACTAAATGTCCTCTGTCAGTCTATGACGCTCATGAAACTACTTCGTCCACTGTTCTCTCATATCCCGTACACCTTTCTCTGTTTCAAACAGAACTGAGGAGGATTGAGGTGCCTACCTGAGAGGTAGGCACAGTAGGTAAGTGTCGCGTCGTATCGCGATTTATTTAAAAAAACAAAAAAAAAAAAAACAAAAGAAATCAAAAAGAAAAATTAACGGGGCACATTATCGTTGAAAAAAAATTACACTTTGAGATGAAATATTTTTTGCTAAATATCATGAAAATCGTCTTTTTCGTAGTTTCTTGCTAGGTCGCGTTTAAAATACGTTATGGCGATGGGATTCGATCAAAAGGACTTCGAGGCTTATTTTTACGAACTTTTGGATCGCAATCGATATTGATAAGGGTTGGATTATTAATAATTGTTAATTTGATACGATTTTTTTTTGTTTTCGATATTTTTTAAATTTCTTACTCGCTAATATCGATTGCTTTGCGAGAGACATTGAAATAATTTTTTTTCTACTTTAAATATTCTCGTCACTCGTTTGTCTCCATCTTTTTGACGCAACTCCCTCAATATTCTTCTCGGTTTCATTCATTAAAATTCATTACATCGCGCGTATAAATTCAGAAAAATCGAATCCAGTACGAAAGAAATCAAAATTGTCTCGGGATTGAAAAAAAAAAAAACGATGTTATAGTGAAAGATAGAGAGAGAGAGAGAGGAATCATGCATTTCTTATCTTTGTTGTTATCGATGAAAAGCTTGTTGTTAATGTCATATCTCTATTTTTTTCCGACAAGTCCGTCCCTATCGATGGTTATCAAGGTAATGCTAATCCCATATTATATCGTAATAATCTCCTCATTATACATAAATCTATGCTATTCTATTATACTATCGTATTTATAGGTACATATATTTAAATACATAAATTTATATGTGTTATAAATATTTATACATTTATATGTATTATAAATATTTATACATTTATATGAATTATAAATATTTATACATTTATATGAATTATAAATATTTATACATTTATATGAATTATAAATATTTATACATTTATATGTATTATAATATTTATATATTATACACGTTTGTCTCTCTTCGTTGTTCGTTTTTGAAGGATTTGGTTCCATAGAGCGGAAAGTGGGAGGGGGTTCGGCCGGAAAGCATCAAAATGCTCGAGCCAATATTCGTAATTGTCACAATTTTTTTTTTCTTCCACACCTCTCATCACTTTCATACCCCCTGAACCAGGCGTTTTTTTTTCACTCTCGATGAATTTTCTTCGGTGCAAAAAGTGAACAGAGAAGTTCCGCTGGGAACCAGATCTTTCGAATCAAAGCATCAAATAATTCACGTAGAAGAATTTTTTGGTCCAAAATATAATTATATATATAAATATATATGAATTGTTGTGATACTCTAGCCACCGAGAGATGCTGCGAAACAAAGAGTCGCACTGATTTCATAATATCGTTTTATTTTTTACACTTCATTTATTTGTTTAGGATTTTTTTCCGTCTGCACTGACGAGCTTACGTTAAAAAAAAACAAATCTTTAGATTGATTTTGAAAAGTTTAAACGTAAAGTTTTGAAGTTCGGCTCTAGTATTTTTTTTTTAATACTATTTACTTTTTTTTAGATTTGTAAAACTTTTATGGTGATTTAATTTTTGTTTTTTTTTTTTCCGAGAAAAAAAAAATTATTATTTGCCGTTTATTTAATTGTATATTTTTCATTGTCTTTGCACTCAAGTACAGCGAGCCAAAAACACATACAATTATACAGAGATCTGAAAATAATGACACGAAGCCCGAAGCGATCCATTTCTGCTGTCGCAATTATTGTTACAATACTTGTTTCGTATTATCAGCACAAGAATATGCACTTGACGACAGGAAGACCGTCCACTGCAACGTTTGATCGATATTATTATTATTATTATTGTTATTGTTGTTATTATTATTATTATTATTTAAATATATATGTATCATATAAAGTACGCTAATATGAATAATTCGTCATGTAATTATAATGATCGAACGTTATTGATGATTCGATAATTTCCGCATCGAATAGATCCGAGTCGCCGAAAGTAAGCAAGAAGAAGGAAAAATCGAAAAAGAAGAAAAAGGAAAAGAAACACAAGAAGGCCGAAGTTAGCGCAACCGACAGCGACAGCAGCGATGACTCCGACGACAGCAGGTGAAAATTTTCAAAACTTTCTTCATCAATAAAACTTTTCTACTCAAATTTTTCTTATATAAAAAATCGATATTTAGTTGTTTAGTGAAATCCTAAAAAAACGCACTTTTTTACTTCGTACCCAGCCGAAAAATTTGAATTACTATTGCTGTGTTAAAAGTGTATTTAAAAATCATCAAAAAATGAAAGAGTGAAAAAAATAATAATTTTTTTAATAGTGAAAAACAATTCTCAAAACATATAACAGATTTTTTTTTTTTTTTTTCTAAGGATGAGCTTTAGGATATAAAAAAATACATAAACCGCAATTTTAATGATGTTTCTACGTCGTTTCCAGCTCTTCCGAGGCCGAGTCGAAGAAAAAGAGGAAGAAGAAAAAGAAGAGAGCGAAGTCAGACGCGAAAGACAAACATGAGGTAGGAAAAATTATTTTTAATATCGGCAAAAGAAAAAAAAATGCAAATTCTTATTATATGCCGAGAGAGCCGAGTATAGTTATCGTTTTTATTCACGTATCGATATATTAACTATATTTATAGTACACTTTGCTATATGCATATTTACATGACAAACATGTATGAATGTACAATCTGGCATTTCCGATCAAATCGACATGGCTCTGAAAATTATAATTTTTTCTTTTGGTATGTTGTAGAGACAAAATAGACAATTCAATTTTAACAAAATAGGCTCCAATCGAATTTTGAGATTTTTAGAAAAATCGCTACCATCGATATTATCTAAGCTTCAAGTTGACACTGTTGGCTGTTATCGATGAATCTTGAATTTTATCCCGTTGGTCTACACGATTTTCTGTCGCCACATTTCAATAGACCAGTGCCATCGGGTCACTGGTGGCCCAGGTGTAGACCAGAGGGTTAACTTTAAATTTGTTGTTAAAAAATTTGATTGTATTAAAATTTTCGTTATTGTTAAATTTCACTAAGTTATAATTAACAAATTAATTTTATTCCCAAAGAAAACAAAAAAAAAAAACAAGTAATTCAAAATGATTGATTTTTATTTTGTTACAAAAAATGATTTTTAATGGTTTCGAAATTCAAACCTGCCTGATTATTGACGTCTACAGGCTTTTTTCGAAATGGAAAAAAATTCGCACAGATAACAAAAAGTACGAAAATTTTTGGACTAAGTTCTTATCGATTTTTTTTGTAATCATGAGGAGTCATATTCTTTGTCGATTTGTCGCCTGAAAGGTCTCGTTTACATGACTATACTTTGAAAATAGAAGTGGAAGCATGCACGAAAAACATTGAAACAAAATTAATCAGGAATGGAATCTTGACTATGTCGACATTTCCTATGGATTTGCCCTATTCCAAGCTATGATTGATAACTTATCACTCATCGCCACTTTAAAACGCTATGATTAGTTCTCAGAATTCAACGGGTCAATCTTAGGACATGTGGCGATGAGTCATACCTTGGAATAGCTATAAAGTACCCTGAGTTCCCATTTCGAGGTATGACTTATCGCCACATTCAAGTATTGCGTTTGGCCCGATTAATTCTTAAAGATGAAACACGCTATTGCGGTGTGTTGTGTTGGGGTGTGTTGTGACGGTATTTGACGCATATCACATCAATGTATTTTACACATACAATATGCCTCGAAGTATATTAATGTGAGAGGTCTAAAACACAACTCATGGACCGAGCTGACACGAATCCGATCCCACCATTTTGATCTGTGCCACAGTAGTTTAGTTTTAGTTGCTAAAACTTTCTGCACTTTCCCAAAATACAATACAAAAACGACGGAAAGTCCGAAAAGTGTAAGCAACAAGAACAAACCAAATAGTATTTTTCTACTCTCGCACCGTACATCTCATCAAAAAGGTGGGGGTGGATTATGAAATTGTCCAGCAATGGTCCTTTTTTTTCGTCTTTCATAAAAGTTATTAAAAAATTTCAGGCAAATTTCTGATAGAAATGGTACGAAATTACAAAGTTCTTTATAATATTAAACTTGAAAATTATAAAGATTAAGTGATTAGGAATGCTGCTTGAGAGGAGATGACAGAAGAATTCTGCTGTCTCTTCAGGCAAAAACTGTCTCATTAGTTCTGAACATTTACACAAAATCGTCTTTTCTTCTTTTTTCTCTTCTAAATTTCATTAGCCAACAGAAACATTAGATCGTCTTCAAATTCAGTATCAGAATCGCTATGAGATGAGAAAATATTGAATACAACTTGTTAGCTGGACACTGATTAAAAAAATTGTGTCAGAACACTTCAAAGCGCAACAGAAGCGTGCACGGTCACCGGATTTTTCGGCTACAACGCTCCGTTTAACCCATTCGAGACGGCGATTTTTTTCGAACACTGTTCCCAAGAGCGAATTTTTTATTTCTTTATAGTGTTCATATTTAATTATTGCACACACGGGGTGCAATCGGTCTCGAATGGGTTAAACAGGAAACATCATTTTGGCGTGCCGTGACCTCGTGACGTGGTGTGTCGTGACGGCGACTGCACACTTGCGTGGTGTGTCGTGACGAAAACTGTGCACACTTGTATGCTGTGTCGTGACGGCGACCGTGCAAGCTTTTGGAGTGTTCTGAAACAATTTTATAGTCAGTGTCTAACAAACAAGTTGTATTCAATATGTTCTTGTTTAATAGCGATTCTGATACTGAGTTTGAACAAAAAGTCCTAATATTTTTGTTGGCTTATGAACTTTCGATGAGAAAAAAAAAGAAAGGACGATTTTGGGTACGTTTAGTTAACAGTCAAAAAGACAGAAGTTTTTTACGATCTTCTCCCAAGCAGCATTCCTAATCGCTTGATTTTTATAATCTGGACGTTTAACTTTATAAAGCATAATTTCGTATCATTTCTATGAGAAGTTGGTCTGACATTTTTTTAATAACTTTTATAAATGATGTAAAAAAGGACAACTTGTGCAAAGTTTCGTTAGCGACACTCTAGAATTCTGATAAAGTATTTTTTTAATCTCGATTTATGTCACGATTCCATTCCACATTATTTCCAAGTTCGTGTTAAAAAATTTATATTGGAAGCAAAAAAAAAAAATTGAACCCCTAAAATAAAAATTAGAATTTGCCAATTGAGATCGAGTAAAATTAAGAATAATACAAATTTTTTCTATCCGTTGCTCATTAAACATTTTATTTTTTTTCCGTTTCTCTACATAAATCATAATACACCTCTCATGTATTTCGTACCTACTATCTGTTTATTCGCCTCTAAAATTATATATCTATCTCTCTGTATCCTTGAAGCATGACCCATTTGCTTGTCGTTGTTATTTTTTTGTTGTTGTTTTATTTTAATGAAAAAAGTAAAACGAAAAAGCAAAGAAATAAAAAGGTTTTGATATTCTGATTTTTCTGAAGTTCAACTGATCACAATTATTTTCAAAAGTGTAAATCTCGGTATTGTTTGTAATTATCAGCGCCATTTGACAGGATACATTCCCTGAGTGAGTACCCGACATGCCGCTTACTCAATGTAATAAATAATTCGTAATTATTCCCTCTCGTACGGGGCTTTTTTTTACCATTTAATTTATGTTCTTTTATAAATACATAATTTGCTATATACGCTAAATATAAAGTGTTTATATATATACATAATGTATATTTTTATGCAATATATATTATAAATATGTGTCAAAAACTCACTTGGTTTTGTGTCGAGCACCAAAAACACAAAAATTCTCGGGATATTCGTAACTAAAATTTTATTGTAAATTGTACGTGTAACTTTATGTTGTTTTTTTTTTTTCTATTTTTCTTATACCAACTTTTCGTGACAAGACACACAATTTTTTGCTCAATATGATCCAGTTCTTTGTGCAATTATTGCGGTGATAAATATGAACAATTTATTTATATTTTTCCCTCTCTCTCTCTCTCTCTTTTTTTTTTCAATTCGTAAAAAATCGTTTGGGCTCATCGAGATGATTTTCTCTCGGCATCTCGATGCTCGTACAATTTGCGAAATATTTTCAACCGGTATTTAATATATTACCGATTCCTGCATTTTTCCATACCCCCCCCCCCTTCAACAGCGGGCTATACGACAAGATTTTCATCTTTTTTTGCAGTGTGAAAAAAAAACTCGAAAAATGCGATATATTTGAAAAAAAAAAAATACATTTTATCAGCACAGAGTACAATTATAGGGGGAATTAATTTCATGAGAATATCCCCTCCCTCAAATACGTAAGACAAATATGAACGTCTCGATCGATTAAATTGGATTGAAATATACTATTGTTTATAGTCAATATTATATCTCCAGTTATGTGTCTATAACGAATTTGTGAAAATAATAAATATGCATGAATTTGATGTTTATTGAGTGTACACAAAGTGACAAGAAGTCGAGTAATAGTGAAATTTTTCATGTTCCTTCTAGAAGAAAAAGGCCCCGGTGAAACGGAAGCACCAGACGTCTGAAAGCTCCTCCGATAGGTGAGCATTAAATTTGTTGTAATTTTTTAAATAATATTGTGGCAAACTCTCTTCACTTTTGTCAAACTTTAAAGATTTTCAAAATAATTGTAAATAATCCTGAGAGTGATCATAATTGACCATGCATTTCCTTATTAAAAATAACAAAAAAAATTATTGACCAAGCGTTTAAAAAAATCTACAAATCGAAAAAAAAAAAGAAACGATCAATAATAAATTAACGTAGATGAAATATCACGTAAAAAATTGAAAAAAAAAAAAAAAAATGCACAAATTTTGAATTAACAAAAACTAAATAGTCGTTTATTGTAGACCAAATTCTGAGCAACACATATTTCACCAAAAATTGAAAATTGCGAGTATTTCGAAATACGATAAAAATCTGTAGAAAATCGATGATATTAAGAGCATTGATTTTGAATAATAATAATGGTAAAAAGTTATTAACGAAGTAGCTAAAAAAAAATATTATTTCAATGAATTTTTGAGAAAAACATTATTATTGTCCGAAATCACTTTTCTTCGTGGTCAATGCGGCACAATTTTTTTTTCTTCACCATTTTCATTCTATCTCAGAGTACTCAAAATTTCGGTCCAATTAAACTTTTGTTTTGGAATGTATATGTAAAGCATTTTGAAGAATAAAATGAGCCGCGATTTATTAAAAAATCTTCCAATTCGGACCAACAGTTCTCCGGATCCACCGAGAAAGTTCTCAAAACGCGACAGATCAGCAGAAAAATTATCTCGCGATAATGTCGAAATTGTGGAAGTACCACAGACTCAACGTGAGACTCAACGTCAGCAAGCTCGTTCGCCAAAGTTTGGCTCGCGAATGCTTCGAAATTCCGAAGTTTCGACACCACCTCGTCGTGGACGTGACTCACCGGCTGTTCAATCAACAACGAATCGACGAGGTGTCGGAGGACTCTCCGGAGGAGCTTTCGACAGGTCAAAGGATCGATACTCACCGCCCTTAAGAGATCAAAGATCACCATTTCAATCATCAAAACGAAATCGTTCATCATCTCCACGTGGTGGTCGCCAAGGCCAAGAAATTCGTAGCTCAAATCTCGGGCGTAATTCACCCCGAAGATATTCACCACGTTCACGACGTCCCATTATCGCGAATTCGCCCTCACCACCTTCTCGTCGACGTCGTCATGCCGTCTCACGATCGCCACGACGTCCAATTCGATATTCACACTCTCGAAGCCAAAGTCGTTCGCGTTACGAGCGTTATGCGTCACGACGTCGTCCATCCCCACCTCATCAGTCGAGCCAACGACGACGACGTTCAAATTCACGTCGCAGATCTCGTTCACCCCGTCGACGTGATCACGTGACACAATCACAATCATCGAGAAATCGCCGTGGAACTGAGAGATCATCGCGCGAACGTCGAAAACCAACACGAAGCAGATCGAAAAGTCATTCGCGCCGTTCGAGCCTCAGTTATTCCCCGGTACGTCGTGATCCCGATCGTTATCGTGATATTCTCGCTGACGAGAAGAAAAAAATATCCTCGTCGGTATCGAGACAACGTCACGATGAAAATGACGATGAGACAAAACGCTCCAGTCCAAAATCACGAAAATCACGATCAATCTCACGCACGAGAAAAATGAGACTTGTCGCGCCACGTGTTAGTCTAAGATCGTCTAGCGAGGATGAGGCGGAAATAATCGAGGAAACGAAGCTGCAGCAACAAGACGATGAGGACGATGAGGACGATGAGGAAAAACAACGTGAGATAAATACACTGAAACGTTTGCAATCTGGACTCGCTGCTAAAGCTCGTGAGACACTTGGCAAAAAAGTTTCCAGTCCTACGAAGATAAAAATTGAAAAACGCGATGATTCGAGTGTTCTCTTGGATATTGCATTGCCGACCGAACCACCCAAAAATCTTTCACACGGAATAATTATTGACGAAATAAGAGGCGAGAGATCATCGGTTAAATCACAAAATTCAAACAAATCAGCGACGTCACCGAATTCAAGCAAATCTGCAACATCACCAAATTCTGAACAATCGGCAAAATCCCCGATCTCCAGTCGTTCACCATCGCCAGCGTTGCCACTTACTCGTGATGAGGCAGAAATAAAAATAAGATCACCGAGCGAATCACCACCTCGATCGGTCATATCGAAATCAAGCGCTCGATCGAAATCTCCGTCGAAAAAAAAATCTTCACCACGAGGAAATCGACGCGTATCACCTGCCAAAGAAATAAACGCATCACCGATTACTCAGAGACGAAATGAGGATGAATTTATGAGTGTAAAATTGCGCGAACCATGTGAATCACCACCTCGTATTCTCGTTGTCTCTGATCAAATCTCGAGCGTGAAAAATTTGTCACGTCGCGACACACGATCGCCGAGTTTGACGAGAAAAAGTTCTCCATCGATTGGACGAAAATCGCCGATTGGACGAAAATCGCCGATTGGACGGAAATCGCCGATTGGACGGAAATCGCCGATTGGACGGAAATCGCCGATTGGACGAAAATCGCCGATTGGACGAAAATCACCGATAAGAAAAAAATCTTACTCGAGGTCACCCTCACGTTCTTACACAAGATCACGATCGATCGAGAAGAGAGCGAGCTCAAAATCGCCAAGACACGAAAGAACCGATCGTGTCTCACCTTGCACATCATCACGCGATGGAAAGAAAAAATCATTGTCACACTCGCCAATTGTTAAAATGAAATCGCAATCACCGCTGGATCAACGACAAAAATCAAGATCATCGTCGAGAGGCAAACAAGAATCTCCAATATTGTCGATAAGATCGAAAAGATCGAGAGACTCGAGATCATCGTCGGTTGCCTCGAAACGATCGGCAACTTCGAGATCACCGACGAGAACGAAGGGTGGAAAAAAATCTGCGTCACGTTCACCAGAAAAATTGGCAACGTCAAGATCGAGAAGCCAAAGTGGCTCGATTTCCAAGCGATCGAGGAGTCGTTCGGTATCGAAAAAATCGAGAAGTCCGTCGAGATCGCAATCGAGAAATTCACGAGAAAAAACAAAGAGAAGTCGAAGCAGAAGCAGCTCACGATCTTCCAGAAGGTAAATGCAAAAATATATTTAAAAGGAGTCGATTTTTTCCACCCATTTTTTGGCTTAATTCGAATATTCAGCCAGAAAAAAAAAATTGTTTCCACACATTTTAGAGGTAAACTGACGCGAATTAAAGGAAACGTGGAGTTAAGAATATCTTTAAAAAAAATGTATTAAGACGATTGCATTTGCTAAAAAATAATCGATGCTCTCTCAATTAAGGAGCTGAACGAAAAGAAATGCCCAAAGCATTATTCAACGAACAAAATTATTCCTTACTCATCAAAATTTGATCAACTTTACGAATTACATTTTTTTTTCAAACCCGCATAAAAACGTCTCGGGAAATTCCTATAAATTGCGTCCCTCTTATCAACGTCACCCTTATCAACATCACTTTCCTCCTGAGAAATTGTGCCAACGTAAGAGCATTGTGCATGACATAATTTTTTTTCCAATTAAACGAAATATTCTTCGGCCCAGGTTCACCCTTACATCATTTTCCTCTTGAAAACTTGTGCAAACAATTTTTGCAACAAGATGATTGGTTACTCATCGAAATTAGATCAATTGTACGAATTACATATTTTTTTTTTTTTCAAACCTGCATAAAAACGTCTCGGGAAATTCCTATAAATTGCGTCCCTCCTTATAGTCTATTTCCATCGTAATTTTTTTTATTAAAAAAAATAAAATAATCGGTCCAAGCTCACCCTTATCAACATTACTTTCCTCCTGAGAAATTGTGCCAACGTAAGAGCATTGTTCATGATATAATTTTTTTTCCAATTAAACGAAATATTCTTCGGCCCAGGTTCACCCTTACATCATTTTCCTCTTGAAAACTTGTGCAAACAATTTTTGCAACAAGATGATTGCTTACTCATCAAAATTAGATCAATTGTACGAATTATATATTTTTTTAAACCTACAAAAGAAAGTCTTAAACCTACGAAAGAAAGTCTTTTTGTAGACACTTTTAATTACCAATTTTTTTTTCAATTAAACGAACCATTTTTTACCCTTAGATTCACCCTTACATAATTTATCACCTAAAAACCTGTCCATACATTTTTTTGTAATCTTTGAAACTCAATTGACGTTATTTGAGCTTCTCAAGCAATTTACGAAAAAAAAAATCTATACTAAATCTTTTAAACATTCAATTATTTTCTAAATTTTCGATGAATCTTTTATACGAGAATTCATATGTGAAGTATCCTTGATTAATAAATTCGTGTAAAATTGAATATTATAAAATTATCTTTTGTTAAGCTCGACTCGACGAAGTCGAAGAAGTTTCTCGAGTTCATCACGGTCATCGAGCAGCGGTTCTAGTCGATCATCACGTTCATCATCGAGTACATCGGGCTCGAGCAGATCTCGTTCACCCTCGATACCACGTCGGCATGGCTCACCGAGTTTTCTCGACAGACGTCGTATTACGAGGTGAGCGAATAAATGACAATTTTTCATTATTATCGTCATGAGTATTTATCACTTTTTTTTTTTTTTTTTTTTTTAATTCGATATATTTCCGGATTTTTCCTCGTTGTCGTAGTTATCAAAAGCTCGATTTTTTTATTTATTTACTTATCGATTTATCATTACTATTACAACTAGACGATATGTTGCTGCACCAAGTTACCAATTTGATTGCTCCACGTCGTTAGCTATTTTTTTATTTTTATTTCATTATTTTTTTATTTTACGAGATTTTTTTAAAGAAATTATTTCTTCTCGTGTCGTTCGTTCGTCAGTTGAGAAAAATTCCCCTTCGAGACAGAGAAATGAGTTTTATTTCATTTTCAATCCTCGGAATTCCATCATTTTCGAAATATTTCGAACTAAACGTCAAAAATAAACGTATAAATTATCGCGACAATAAAATTGTTTTAAATATTTCATATTAAATTTTCTCTCTCTCTCTCTCTTTTTATCTATTTATCCCTCGAGAATCGCAGACTCTAATGATTTATTTGTGTTGTGTCGAAACAGGGACAGATCGAGGAACAGGCATAGAAGATAGTGTTTTATGTGGGCTTCGTAAAATAGAAAAATCCCTATCAAAATGATACATTTTTATCAATAATAATACTAATGATAATATCATCGAGACTATCGCATCGTAATGATAATTTCGCAACGTGAATCGCGATTTGGTGTTAATCGCAACAACAAAAAAATTTTTTTAACAATAAGAATGAAGTTCGTATTCATTTTAACTCGCGTGAGTTCCAATCTATTTATCAAAGATTCGCGATTATCGACCAAATTTTCAAAGCTTTTTTTTTTTTTTTTGTTTTCTCGTATTGTTTATCATTTTTTCCACATACACTGATTGTGAGACACGCCTTTTTTTTCTCCCGTTCTATCGTACGTGTTTATATCATAACAGTGAGTCGTTTACGTGAGTTTACATATATATATATATATAGCATGTGTGTATCACTTTGTGAGTTATACATATAAAAATGTGTATATAAATATTGTATACATGACGAAAACTGAATGGCAAGCGATTTTTTCTTTTCTTTTTATTTATCAAGTAGCGCATTATTTAATTTTCACACGATCCACGCATCCCCAAGATAATTTAGAAAATAAATAAATTCGATAAACACATAAAATACACAAATAGATACAAACCCGAGGCATAATCGAATGACGATACTTTATGTATATGTATATGCGTTGCAGAGATTTTTTTTTTTTTTTGCTGTTTAATTGCTGCATAATATCTTGTTTTACGTTGAATATTAAAAAAAAAAAAGAAAAAATAATACGTGGCGAGCCTGATTTTGTTGCGTCCTCGCATTTCACGCCCGGCCACGTGATGTAACTACGATCTAAGGGTAAGTGAACACATTATTATTTTTGCACACACCTGCTAGTTATTTATTTTATCGATCAACGAGTTCATCTTGCTGAATTATTGCACAAGCTGAATTATTATTTAATTGAGGATAAATTGATGCATTGAGTTAATTATTATTGCACTCAATCAAATTAATGAAATCAAATGAAAAGTAAAAAAATATTATTAATTTGCCTATACAATATTGATTCAAATTTAATTTAGATTATCATAGTTATGATAAATAAATTTAAAAAAAAAACGAAAATCATTTTTTTTTTGTTTTGTTTTAATTATCCTTAGCATTTTAAACTCGTTGATCTCTGTATGCCGTATCTATTATTGCACGATTTATTTAATTATCGTTTTGTATTTATCATTGGCATGTATCATGGCATCATTAGTTATTGCAGATCACGATTAAATTCCTTGAGAGACTTGTGACCGCATATACCAAAGTGTAAGTTTTTATCCTATTCCTGCATCGCTCATAACGCACCTTGCAACGCCAAAACTTTAATTTTATACTCGAGGTAGTCCTGTCGCGAGATACAGCCTTATTTTTAATTGTTGAAAGTACGTTTTTCCAATCAAACAAAAATAATAATTAGACGCAAAAAAAGGTAAATTATTTGATAAATGTTTTTCATAAATATTTTTTTCTTTTCAAACTGTTCAGTCTGGCTTCAGGTCGACCTCACAATCATAACAATATTACAAGCTGAAAACGGTAAATTTTACATTTTTATTGATTAAATGAGAATTATTATTCTTTGTGCATTTTTTTCCTCAAATTTGCAGTAATTTTAATTCTTGCCTTATGTTCATTTTCAATTTTTAATAAAATTTTCGTAACTATTTCAAAATAATTATAATAATATTGTGAGATTCAGTTGGGACGAAATTTTACCGATTTTCCTTCGTGCAATTGACCGATCAAATAACTAATACATTAATTATTCCCGGTGGTAGCGCACGTGGCATCGACTAATCCGACTAACACGATTATTTCAGCGCTAGAAAAAGGCCCATTCCGTATCACCGGCCAACACCATCGCCACCATCGTCACCGAGCAGCTCAGCCAGCAGCAGACACACCGATTGGTCAAGTCCGAGTCGACGATCGAGTCGTTCACCGACTCGAAGTCCTTCCTACACGCGTTAACGATTTTTAGAAGACCAAAAAAATTGAAAACAAAAAAAAATTAGGAAATTCGTTAATTGCGTTGTTTTACCTTTCGAAAAAAGGCGAAAGATCGCCCGAACAAGATCTGCCGCATTCAAACTTTGCCACCGAACGTGGCTCGAGAGTTTTAATCCAACTTCAATTTTTCTTCGAGATATTAACGAAAAAAAATAATTATTTTTCGCATAATACTTGATTTCTACAAAGTTTTAGAAACTTTTGTCACGTCGGAGAACAAGTTCGTTGCTCCTATCGGAGAAAAATATGTAAAAGGAGGAGGGAAGAAAAAAATGTAACAGAATCAATTTTTTCTTTCACTCTCTTCGCTGCATCTCCGATTTTACGTTGTTACCAAAATTTCCAAAGTTCTTTAAAACCCGTTAAACGGATATTATCCAGTGAGAAGGAAACGAATTCTAGTCTATTGAATTTTCTCCATTTTTAATATAATATATTTATTTATTATTTATTTAGCCCCTCTGGCCCCCAATTAGGAGAGAGTGATATAACGAGAAGTTATCGAGACATGCACGTAAACGTGAAGAACAAACGAAAAATACAATATTCTCGTGATAGTCAATGGCGAATCGTTTTTTTTTTTTTTTTTTTTTGCTAAGCAGCATTTTTTTTTACTAATTTAGGGTGATCTCCAGTTTTTTTAAAGCAATAATAACTAGTCACATTCCATCAAAGTTTATTATCTTTTTTTTTTACTAATATTCATTGTAATTTCCGCTACTATTGTAGTTTTCATTTTTTTTTTTTTTTTGCTAATTATTTCATTCGCGACATTCGTTTGCCGATACAAACGCTAGTCAAATTTACACGAAGTAGTAGAGCATTCCACGTGATTTTTACTCTTTACATTTCACGATCAATTTTGCCTCGCTAATTTATTCGCCCCCCCTCCCCCCCATCGATAAGAAATAATTTTGTAGTGCAATTTTATGGTCACCTGTTCCCATGTGTAAATAAATATTAATTTACACATTCGGTGATGATAGAGATCTGAATTTCCGCCAATTTGTAGATTATTAGATTTTTTTTCTTTCAAGTGATTGGACTTGAAAAAGAAAAGAAAATATACGACAGAGGACTTAGTCCTTCGTGAAGTATTACCATAGATCATTTATTAAGCATTCACTAATTTATTCGCTCTATCCGGAAGTTCCGTTCATGGCAGCCATTGGACAAGAAAAAAGGTTCCATGGGAATGCAGTTTTTTTTCCAAATTCATCGTAATACTCAGGCTCCACCTGTAAAAGGATGTACTAGTCTTCATTGATATTAATGAATATCAATCTGACCTTGATATTATATCGCTGATATTTATTTAATTCATATTAATTTATTGTAAAATAAGAAAAAAAATTGATAAAAAAAAAAAAAATCGTCGGTTCGAAAGTCGATGATAATTTTCGTGAAAGAAACGAGAGAAAATTGTCTCGTCGTAACTTCCACATCCTCGTAAAAACAATTCCCTCTACGACGAAGAAAGTAAATTCCTTAAAAATACCTTTTCTATAAACGAAAATTTACACAGAGCGAGGAAAAAAAAAACGAAAAATTTCCATCATATCTGGAATATTCTTCAAAGAGTTCTTGATTCTTTCGAATTCCTACATTCTCACGAGCATCTATCGTGAAAAAGAATATAATAATTTGAGGATGATATGATGATGATGTTACTTGTCGTTAAAGTGAAAGATTCGGATTATATCTGTAATATAAAAAAAAAAACACTGTATTGTTGTTGTGTGATTAAATCGAAATGCTTACAAAGAGTCCAACGTAGTAATGATACTAAATCACTCTCCTTTTTTTTTTTTTTTTTTTTTTTTTTTCAGGTGAATAACGATACTCTTTTTCCAGTCAACATTTCATATGATATTTAATAGATCGAAATAAAATACAAAAATAATGGAATGTACACCACATTTTGCAAAAAAATAATAATAATATATATAATTGCACGGCTCTTTTACAGGATATAAGGGCAGAAATGCAAATATTTCATGAAATACGTGTAAAAAAAGTGACTATTTGGAAGACGATCGAACACAAAACTGATTTTTCAGTTTAAGGTTTCATGCGCTTGCTGGTCGCGAGTTTTTAGCGTTTTTTTTTTTTCCAGTAAAATGGTCCGCAGCGACCTAATGACATTGATGACCAAGACACATAGTTGCAATTAATGTTTAATTAGCTATTAATTAATTTAGACATAAAAAATAATAATCCAATACTGTCGAATATTTCAAATTTTTGTTGGGTTCCGCTGAAGAAAAATTCCTGATTCAATCTTATGAAAATAGTTTTATCTTTTCAGATAAATATTAAGCCTTTTTTTCCAGTCAACATTTCAGACACTATTTAATAGATCATGATATTCAAAAATAATGGAATGTATCTTGCCCTGTCGTATCGCGTACAAATATTTTATAAAATTTGTATAAAAAATTGACAAAATTGGAAGACAATCGAGAAAAAAAACTGATTTTTCAGTTTAAGGTTTGATGCGTTTGCTAGCCGCAAGTCTTTCGCGTTTTTTTGCCAGAAAAATGACCCACAGCAAACCAATCACATTGATCACCAAAACACGTAGCTGTAAATAATTTTTAATTCATCATTAATTGATTTACTCCATAAAAAAATAATTCAAGATTTATTTGTCGAATTATTTAATTTTCACTACCATTGGTGGAACATAACGAATGTTGATGAACTGCAATATTGTCAAATATTTCAGATTCGCTTCAAGAATAGGCCAGTAGAGTTCCCGAAGATTTTTCACCGAGGTTCCGTGTGATTTGCCCTGTGAATCGTTTTCTCACTTAATTGTGTATTTCTTTCTTATGTACTTTAAAAACATGATTTGATCGTACCTCGAATCTAGCGAGCATATATATAGCAAAAGCCTGAAAGCAAGGAGTGTAGATCATTCTCTCGATGAATAATACGGCAAGAGAATTTTTAGCTACAAGAGGAATCCATCGATAAAAAAAATGTGGCACTGAACCACCAAATAACAGACCAAAGAGACCAAACGCCACAAGACTGTCTTGATTTATGTGTTTTGCTCCCGTCAATCTTTGACCCAAATAATTGCCCAAGGTCGCTGTGATACAGCTGAATAAAATAAAAGTTAAAAGTATCAATCGGAAAATAGTGGAAAAAAAATATTTTCCGTTGAATGAACTAAATTACCTCGTTATAGCTTTTGTTTTTATTGGATTGTTGTACAAACTCCTGAGATACATTCCCAAAAGATCGTACAGTATCTCTGTCGGTTTTGAGAGCGACATTTTGTTTTTTTCTTACTAACCTGAAAATATATAAGAGTTTGCCTATGATCTGGAAATTTTTCGGCAGAAGTTTGCCTTGGAACGTAAATACGAATTATATATGCGTGTATCTCTTATCGACGCTGTCGCAATCGTGGACAAACAATGTTGATCGCTATAAAAAATTATCTGACAGCGTACAAAGTGCAATAATTATGCAATCAAATGTAGCGGGCATTGCAGTATCGGGAATTAAAAAAAAAAAGGCGGGGTTAAAACTGCAGAATACGACCGAAAATTGAAGTTAGCTACGAGTGTTACGAGATTTTTTTAACGCTAATGTTTCTATCGGTAAAATAGAAATACCTCTCCATGTTCCTCGCTATCCCCACTTAGCGCGCTCTCCTTACTCTTCAGTACTATGCGCGCGTCGCATGAGGCGCGGCGCGCAACCCCCACTCGCGACTTTTCACACTCGCCCTGCCGGGAGGGGATTAGTGCGGAGAACACGTCGCGCGCGGCAGTTTTGCGTCGACCGTCGTGTAGCGCGCATTCTTGCGATATCGTATGCTTGAACGTCTTCTCGCGGTTTACCTTGTGCTTTGTCGTATGTACATAAACTGATAAAAATCGTGTGTTTGTTATTCATGTGTCTCGTAAACGTGCATTTTAATTATAATGAAAAAAAAGGATTACAGTGACGGATGTGTGACAGCTGATGCTCGCACAAGCTCTCACGTACTCGGGTTTCAACCTTGAACATTTCAATTCATTTTATCAAAGATAAAAAGCTTCAAATTCAGTAGTCTCGTAATTTTTTTTTTTTCGATCCTGCGTTTCGTAAAAGTGTAACATGAGGTAATTTAAACAGTGCACTTGCCATGTTAATACGATTTATTTTAAGTAATATCAAAGTGTAATAATAACAAGAAGACGCTTGTATACAACCTGTCTTGTTGACGCGGCGCCGTGACCTTGCCTTTTTGTTTTGTTTCGCGACCACCGCTATCTCATACAGCCGTGCACGTTTTCGCTAATAATTCATATTCTCTTTTCGTTTTAAATGATCGACGTGTATTTTATTTATTTATTTTCAACACTCGTAAACGTTTAACGCGAAAGCATTGAAGCAGTGAAATTCGTGTTTTTTTTTTGCCAAAAGTGCAAACTGCTGATATCATTCACCCATCGATCGATTACTTTGATAGCATAGATTAAAATTTTCGACTCGGCAATTTCGATATGGTAAACTTCTATTCCTTTGAGTTATTTTATTTTTTCTAATTTAATGTATTGAATTTCATTTCGATCTCTACGAGATTCTGTTTCGCTTTTTTACATGACAACCGCATTAAACTTTCAGTTATTTTCACCTTGAATTTTCCGTATTTAATCGTCAATATTTTATTTTGTGTGTAGTTTATCGTGGCAAGAGAGCAAGAGCGAGAGAGAGAGAGGACAGCACAACGCAGAATAAAACTGCGGAAAATATACGTCCATTCTACAAGAACTTCGTAATGGTATCGTTAATTTTGTATTCCCTCCGGGCTTGAATGTCGTAGGACGAATGGTCCGAAGCGACATTGAGCTTCCGGTTATAATTTTCTCGCCATAATTGTTACCCCGGTCGATACATAGTGACCGCAAATCGACTTAAAGTGCTGAGACAAAACTTTTTGATACTGAGACTCGATTTGCGAGTGGCCCAAATTTATATTTCACATGTATTTATGTTTAGATGAATAGGGTATGTTCTTCTCGGGCAACTTTGCTTTTGTATAACATGATAAAATTAATAATATCATTCATTAATAATTATGCATATTTAAGAGAATAGAACAAAAAGAAAATTACACATTCTATTGTAAATCGTAGCCGAGAAGAGCTATCGAGTGGCACAGTGGTCTTGTCCAAGTAATAAAAAAATCTCAAACGTATGTTTTGTTTTGTCTATGGAATAATTAACAAAATTTGCTTTGACTCGACCACCTAAGCCGAGGGTATTTCAGCTATTTTATCATGTAACTCTACTTTGAAGAATCACATTGGCACTTTGCTACCTCAAATATGTAAATAGTTTTTTTTGCCGCATCTACTATTTAGTTTTTCATTTGCTGCATTAAAGTCAAGATTGGCCAGCAATATTTTCCAGAAAACTTTCGTTTTATAATCGCGTCGCGCAATTTTATCAAGATTAGCAAATAAATTTCAATCATTGTTTTTAAATGAGATACAATCTTTTCGGCACAAATATTAGATAAAAAATGTTTAAGAAAGCTTTACTTTGTCCAGAAGCTTCTGACTGAGTTTCATTCTTTCAGAAGATAAAGTCTGCCTCATATCATGAAGAGAATATGATCAAGATTGTCAATTAAATTGAAATATTGCTCGATGATTTTTTTTTTTCAGTTTCTAATCACGTGTCTTTTTCAATAAATATAAATTAATAAAATTGAAAAGACAATGAAGATTTTTTGAAAAATATGGTTTTTGCTGAAGCGATCAATGAGAGAGACTACTCGGGTTGTTCATATCACTTTTTTCATAGTTAGTTCAGGAATTCGATTCGATAGATCGTTGAGAAAGGAATCATTTACTAATCCGTTTGTTAGGCATTTCAGCTTCACAGCCTTCAAGAACTTCAATATTATGTAATGGTCATCTCTCGTCTCTTCGTTTCTTGATAGCTTTTGCGGGCTAGCTGCGAAAGTTGGCGAGAAACGAAGTGCGGCGAGCGTGACAACGAGTGTGGTCAGTTATATTTATTATAAGTGTGCGAGAGTCTTTCACCTTGGGCAAGTGCTAGACCCATCGGGTGTTTGATCATGGACGGGGCGTGATCTTTGCAAATCAAATTTTGGGCACCCGGTGGTTTGCACCCCGCTGAGTGAATAAAAAGACTGAGTGTGGCGCGTTTCATTTTCTTTTTTTTTTTTCATCTTTGGTTCCGGCAGGAAATTTTAGGAAATGGAGATTTCCTCGCGTGCATTAATAACGTAAACATAATTAATTTTCTCGTGTGTGTGTGTGTGTGTGTGATTATAATATAAGCAAGCAGGAAAAGATAACAGTTAAGACATATTTTAAACATCGGCTTGTCCCAATTCTTTTAAGAAAAAAGCATCTCGTAATGCAAATTAATATTAGTAGAACCTCGTCAAGCTGAATATTTCTCTTTATGTAATTCATTTGACGAGTTAAAAATATACCCGTGGTATTTTATACGGAATTTTGCAAATTGCTGGAGATTTAATTTCATCATTTGCCGTCTCGCTTTTCGAGTACAAAGATTTGTGAAAATCTTGAGTAATATTATTTACAGATCACTGAGGGATCATCGTGGGATTGTTAGATGTAAGACCCACGACGTCACTATGCACAACCCAAACTTATACTCGTGTGAAATCTCTTATTTTCTTTGCATTTCCCCGATTTTTATTATAATAAAATATAGAAGAGTTATTTCTGACTCTATCGCTTTGTTAATTATTTCGCGAATTAGTTGTCGAGTCATTTTTACCATAAAGTGTCTAGAAGCGCCCCGAAAAACCGAGTCTTAAAATTAAAGAAATGTCGCACTGCAAATGCAGTGCCAATTTAAAAAAAAAAAAACGCGTAAAGTTAAAATCACGTATGGCATTGTATCCATACACGTTTTATGTGGTTTGTCTTTTTTTTTATAGGATGTCTTCTGTATTCAAACTTCGAGGTCTGTGACAAATTTGACATTGAAAGATCCATCGTATTGCATTTATTTCGGTTTAAGTACTGTTTAGGGTAAGATATCTTCGATTTTTTCGTTTTAGGTCTTGACGAGATTTTTTTAGGACATCATTTGTTGGCTAATTTGTATATTTGTTTCTTGTTGAATGAACTTTTTAGGAGTAGGGTGTCTTTGATTTGTTTGTTTCGTGTTGTTGTGGTATCGGATAGTTGTTCCAACCGAGAAACTGTCAAAGACATGATGTGATACGTATAGTCATATTTGTGGACTTGTTGGTTTAGATTTTATTAGAAGCGGGGTGTTAGACACTGTCGGATAATATGTTCTGCTTCGTTCGTTTCAGTTCTTTACGGAATGATATTTTATTCGTGTGAACTTTATTTTTCAAATCAATTATTTTCAAGGGTAGAATAATATCTTTAATATATTCAATCCACTTTTTTTATGTCTGTTGGATGTTGTTGTGATCGACTAGAATACACGAGGAACGTACGAAAAAAAAATATCGCTATGAAAGTGTATTTTCAATACATAATATAAACCCGACCCGTTCTTGGACCCAATCGAAAAGTAACGTGTCGGTAATACAGCATAGTTCATTTATCCTTTGCCAGTTAGTTGACTCTACACACCAGATGGATAAACGATGAACACATCCATCAGTTGTCGCGTTCATTCTTGCTTATTTCTGATAAATAAAAACTTGGGAATAGTAACGAAAAATATTTAAAAAAAAAAGATAGGTACGAATTATTTTCAGCCTGACGATTAGATTGCGGCTGGTGTCGACAATGACAAATATCATTATTTGGCATTGTTCGGATGGTAACGGGCGACGATCGTATACAAGTGTTGATGCGCGAAACCGTTAGATGGCGAGATGAGCCATTTCTAGAGTCAATTCCCCTCTAGCGTCGCTCGTCGCTCGTGACGGCCATATTGTTGTAATCACGTTTTGGTAAACACGACTAACACGTGTTTATGAACTCTTTCTTGTTTATGTCAATAAGATTATCCCGCGGTTTCCTTTTCAAGTGATAAGTTAATTAGATAATTGTGAAAAATGGCACAGGGCAAAATGAAGGTTAAGGCAAAGCTGCCAGCGTCGACGAAGTCGAAACAGGGAAAGTCCAAAAAGGGTCCGGCGATTCAACGGCGAGGCAGTGAGTGAACAATTAACCTCAATTTTGTTTCTGTCCCTATGGAGTTTCGAAGAGCACGGATGGTTCATGTTTAGACGGGAATTCTCAAGATTATTTGTCGATATTACTCGCTTAAGAATTCATCGCGATTTCTATTAACCCTAGAAAATGTCTCATGTTTTTTTTTGCCACTGAACTTCGATCTGCTTGACCGGGTCATGCAATTTCCGTAGCACACTTTCTATGATCGCTATTTTTCTTATAAGCAGTGACATTTAATTTGAAATGGTTATGTGAAAAATCAACATAACCTCAACATTTTGTTAAGTTTATTAGGAAAAATGAACTTCGCGGCAAAAATCAATTAGTACGGGAAGAGGATTTCGTGAATTCGAATCATGCGATTTTTCTTTTTCCAAAAACAGTTTACTATCAAAAAGTGGTCTTGAAAAACTGGAACTACATATTACATGATGGTTCTTGAGGTTTTATTACTTTACAAGATTACTTGAGGTTTCATTACATAACAAGCTCTATCTTACAAAATATCTGCTCGATTTTTAAAATAAAAAAGAAGATTTATCCATTTTGTAATGTTGCAGGTAAATTTTTTATTCCAATAATTCTATAGCTTAATCTGAAATGATCCAAATCACTAAAACTTTGTCTGCATACGTATAACAATATGATTTTTTTCAAGTGTGTAAACATAAATATTTTGAAACAATTTAGCTTTAGTAATTAACTAGCAGCTCGCTGATGGGACAAATATTTTTTTTATAATATACATAAGAATGATTCACGTGATATAATATCGATTCAATTTTTTAGTCTTTTATAATCGCTCGTTATTTCTATTTTTGTTTCTCTTTTGTCGCAAAGATGCGCCAGTCAGGCCAAAAAAAGCCAAGCTCGCTGAGGCTCATAATCTGAAAAAAATTATCACGAGGACGGTGAATAAAGCCATGGAGGAAGAATTACGGGAAAAGGCCCTCGAGGGAAAGAAGTCTCTCACAAAGAAGGAACGACCAGTCTCAGCTACGACAACACAAAAGAAACAATGAAATGAACGTATTTTCAATTTTTCAGAACCAAACCAATAATTTTCATCTCACGTTTTTCCTTCCTCGAGACAATGGCAGGTGATCGGATTGTGCAAAAATTCGAGACCGTTTTTTTTTTTTTTTCATATATCTCGTAAGAATCGTTTATTGCAATTTTATTATTATGTATGTATAAATTTATATACGACATCGTAAAATTCGAATGTTGAAACGAACATCGGGTCGCTGTTTTTTCTCGATAATAATGGCACTACGCAATTGCTCGAACTAGCGGACAATTTTTGTTTCTTATTTTTTTCGTTTCTTTAGATATATATTTGTGTATATAGATATCGATCAACGAATTTGTGCGTATTGCGTAATTAATTTTCATCGATAATAAATAGGTGGTGTTAGTCGTTTCGAGGTTTTACCAAGTCAGGTATTTCCACCGGAAACGGCACTTGAATTATATATTTTATAGATATATATATATATATATATATATATATATATATATATATATATATATATATATATATATGCATTATATTATCTCTCTCTGTCTTATGAATTAATTATCCTTTCGCTTCATATCACTTGAATCGGGATATTTCCAATCCCAGCAGCAAAATTTCTTTGACGAGTTGCTCCTCTCTCTATTCAGAAACTTCTGGCTTTCCATATCTTCGGTTAAAAAAATTTTTTAATTTTTTTTCTTTCATTTATCGAATCGTATTTACAAATTTATTTCTTTTCACTATGGGGAGGCGACCTGGAATTGGGATGAAGAAAAACGAATGGTTAACAATGTTAAATCGATAGACAAAAACTTTTCCACATGATAATTATTTGTTAATTTTTTGATTTTTATTATTATTCATTTTCTTTGGTTTTTTTTTCCACTTACCACTAGCAGGTGACCACTCTGTCTATTCTTGCTGATGGCCGGGGTCGTTCCAGTTGTAAATTCGATTGTTCCCTCCTTTCCACTGACTAGTTTGTGTGATAAACTGAAGAGTAAAGAAAAATTTCGGTAATTTCAAGATATCGTTATTGCAAACCCCAAAATTATAACAAATATGTTTGTTTCACAGTTTTCATTTTTCTGACATACAAGATAATAATTTTGTTTTTTAATAACGAGAAGAGTTTATCGATGATAATTTCACTTGAGAAAAAAAAAAAAAAAAAAAAAATTGAAAAGGTACTCACGACTCGCTGTGGACGATTTTAAGAATTTTTGGGTTGCTCGTAATGTCGATGGCTTTTGTTAGTGCCTCGATGATGTGTGGCACTTCGAGAATCAGGTCACCCTGTGAATTAAATGACACTTTAATTAATAATTAAATCGTAACTGAGTCTCATTTGACAATAATAATAATTTCCATCAGTGAATGATTATTATGATCATGAATAACAATTAAATATTCAAAATTGATATATAAAAAAATCTTAATTGAAAATTAAAAATTGAACGATAAAGAAAAATCGACACCTTGTCCTTCTTGAGTTCGGGTGGTATCCTGACGATAAGTAAATTGTCCGATTCCGCAGTAACGACTAATTCTTCAATTGACTCATAAGACAAACGATGCTTGAGCTTAAACGTTTTTATCGTGTCGAGTATATAAACGGCTTTTTCCGTCAGTATCAGGACTCTCTCGCGGGGCTTGTAACCATGTCGATCGTACTTGATAACAGGCGTCGCGTACTAGAGAAATATATAAAAGTATAAAAATTGTTTCAATTGACGAAAAAAAAAAAGCTAGAGAAATAAAATTACGAAAATATATCATGAATGATTTTTAATTGAGAAAGCAATCAATTTAGATGAAAAATAATCATTGCTCAATTGTGATTTCTTTTTTTTTTTTTTTATAATTAGTCTGAGACATTAATTGTCACTTAACTAACCAGCCAGCAAAAATTGTTTTATCAAAAATTGAGAAAAAAAAAAAGAAAATCTAATCAATCAATTGAGATTGTCGTACCTTTATCTTCTCACCACTTGGCAATATATTTGCAATAAAAGTTTTCCTCAGAGCTGAGTGCTCCTCGCCCAATCTCTCCTCTTGAAATCTTGGCCCGAGACTTTTTGCATAAGATTTTTTCTTATCCTGAAAGAGTCCCTCGGCCAATATTTTTAGCTCAAAGTGTTCCTTGTCGGCCTTTGATAATTCCAGACGATATTTTCTTGCTCTCCAACGTTTATGCATTTTTCGCAAGTGCTCCGATGCCTGAAATAATTCACAATAGTAAATTTTCGTACTTTTATTATCAAATTTCATCTTTAACATTTTTTTTTAAATCTTTATATTTATATTTTTTATTTTATTTTATTTTATTTTTTTGTACCTCGCGACACGCGTAGGGGCAAGTTGGCCAATTTATATTTAGAACACCGATCGGTAAAGTCTTGGACAATCGTATGAGCCACTGGGACTTTGCTAATTCAATGAACGCAACATTCTCTTCATTAGGTGGTCCATTTCTCGTAATAAATCCTTTAATGAATCTGCAATTTTTTATTGAAACGAAACAAAAAAAAAAAAATTGAATTTATTAATTATTTTTTATCAATGAAAAAAAAGCAAATTAATTTAAAAAAATAAAATAAAGTAATTAAAAATTTACCGTCGAATGATCGTTACAGCTTTTCTTCTTTTCTCAGCCTCGCGTTTGGCCTTCCAGCTACGAATATGTTTCTCAATAACAATTGCGGCTTCTCTCATCCTGAGATATTTTCTTCTCTGAAGTATTGCCTTCCATCGTGACTGTATTATAGCCGCTATCTCATGTTTCTTCCTTTGGAAAGCGTCCTCTGTGTCGAACAGGGTTTTTGGAAATCTTATGAAGAGCTTTGTACTGGAAAAAAGTAAAGAAAATATATTCATTGGAATAATTAAATCGAAAATTGAGACAAAATTAATTTGAAAATTGAAACAAAATTAATTCGAAAATTGAAACAAAATTAATTCGAATATTGAAACAAAATTTATTCGAATATTGAAACAAAATTTATTCGAAAATTGAAACAAAATTAAATTGAAAGTTGAAACAAAATTAAATCGAAAATTGAGACAAAATTAAATCGAAAATTGATACAAAATTAATTCGAAAATTGAGACAAAATTAATTCGAAAATTGAGACAAAATTAATTCGAAAATTGAGACAAAATTAATTCGAAAATTGAGACAAAATTAATTCGAAAATTGAGACAAAATTAATTCGAAAATTGAAACAAAATTGAAATGAGTAAAAATTAATATTCAACTTACTTTCCCATTTGATAATCATTCGCCTCAAATCCCAAGTGCGATACGAGCACTTGGACACCGTCCTTGGGTGGTCCCCGATATTGCGGCCAAGTTTTTGGACACAGTGACTTATAACGCTGAAGAAATTGTTCATAGGGTCTTCTGAAAGCAAAACCAGCTCTACGGACTCTCAAGTTTTCCATCAGACCGAGATATTTTACTTGATGAAGAACGATCTTGTCGTTGAATTGATCTAAAAATAACATTTCAACCGTTTATTTATAATGGTAAATCAATTATTATTATTTTTTTTCAATCAATAATTTTGTTTTCACTTTTTTTTTATTTTTTTTTTTATTCTTTTATCAACAGACTTTTCTGCATGAAAAACTTACTCGATATTTTGAAATCGTTTGGCTTTATGCAACGAATGTAGGAGGGCTCTTTGCCCATCAGTATGTCCATGAGATTGTTCAAACTATTTTTGAATTGCGTTACCGCGGTCTCGGGACGTTTTTTGCTCTTCAGGTCTTTCACGTCGAAGACACTCTGTACAGTGCAAAAAAAAAATTATATATATATATATATTCTAAACAATTTGGTAGATCATTTTTTTTGTTTTTCATTTTTATTACTCTATTATTATTTTTTTTATGTGGTTTAAAATCAAAAAAAAAAAATATCTCTTAATTCAGACGGAGCTTTGATACGTAAAATATTATCAATTAAATTGGCACCTTGGTAATTGAATTTTTAGTGTGCGACATAACTTCTCGAAGATCGCGGAAAAGCAGATGGTTATTCTTTTCGAGAAATATATATATATATATATATATATATATATATATATATATATATATAATTAATTGAATTTCGAAAAATATAGATATATATATATATAAAAATTGAATTTCGAAAAAAAATTATATATATATATATATTCTAAACAAGTTGGTAGATCATTTTTTTTTTTTTTTTTTTTTTTTTTTTTTCATTTTTATTACTCTATTATTATTTTTTTTATGTGGTTTAAAATCAAAAAAAAAATTCTCTCTTAATTCAGACGGAGCTTTGATACGTAAAATATTATCAATTAAATTGGCACCTTGGTAATTGAATTTTTAGTGTGCGACATAACTTCTCGAAGATCGCGGAAAAGCAGATCGTTATTCTTTTCGAGAAATCCTCTCACGTTGTACGTAACATCACCAGCATAATGGACCAATCTGAATTCCTAAAAATTTCGGCATTAAATTGCAATTAAATTTTCTTTTTTTTTTTTTGTTTATAAACAATTTTGTTTTACTTTTGTTTGTTTTTTTTTTAATTCTTACGTCTCGACCCATAATTTTTTGGGTCTGTATGTCAGCTTTCATGTGACTTATGTAATGTGGATGACTGTTGAGATTATAGTTGAGCTTTTCGAGAAAGCTGAGATCAGTTGGGTCTCCAGGTCGAAGGCATTCCTCGTCCATCAACGATATAATTCCTAAAAAAAAAAAAAAAAAAAAAACACATTTTTAAAAATATTTAATTAATTTTTTTCTCCCATTTCACTTTTAATTCCCTTCATTAATTATTTATAAATTTTACCTTTGTATTTTTCTTCGATTAAATCGCATATAACTTTGTTATTAAAATACGGTATATTCTCCCAGGCGATTCCCTCCTTCTCGTATTCCTCCTGCTCCGATTTGAGAGTCAACTGTATGAACAATTGCTGAAGCTTCTCGTTGCAAAAATTTATGCAAAATTGCTCAAAACTTTAATCGAATGATTAGAAAAAAAGCAAAAAAAATAAATTCGATTATTAGGAAGTTTAAATAATTTTTTTAAAATATTTTCAATAATACATCGAGTACGAACCTATTTTTTTTAAATATCTCAAATCCATAAATATCGAGAATTCCCATAACGCTTGTACGACGCGGATCGTTTTGTGGCTGAAGCGATTTGTTTAATCTGGTTACGAGCCAAGTGAACAATCTGTCGTATACAGCTTTGGCGAGTGCATCTCTCGCGTAAATAGCGAGCTCACGATTCAGAGGAGAGACGACAACATCACCGTGTGCATTTATCGTACGATGAGTGAAAGCGTCTGCCAAATGTTGAACGTCGCAGCCCAACAACTGATGATCGATAAAATTATTATTTTACATTATTATTTCGAGAAAAATTTTGCAAGTAAAAATTTTTTTTTTTTTTTTTTTCAGGAAAAAAAATGTTGAAAAATGTTTTTTTTTTTTTTTTTTTTAAGGAAAAGACAATTTATTTTTACCGAACAGACAGCCTCGACGGATGCAGGCTTGAGTATCTTTGCGACACCTTCCTCCTCGGTAAAACCAACATTGCCAAGATGCAAAACAGATGCGACTATCGCAAATAAATCGTCCTGTTCCTCTTGTGTCATTTCTACCGTTTTCATCGCCTCGATGACGTGATTGTATTGTCCAGCATCGTCTATGGTATCCACGGTGCCTTTTTTCTAAAATTTTTATGATGTTTTTTTTTTTTTTTTTTCTAACAATTTGATTTGACAAATAATTAAATTCATATAATGAAATTTAAACTGTCAATGAGTTAATTAAAAAATTGCCAACTTTTTTATAAATAAAATTTAAATGATGGGAAAAATATTGAAAAAAAAAAAATTGTTAAAATTGAATTTCAATGAAAAAAAAAAAAATTATTATTATTCAATTAATTATTTAAATTAATATTTTTATATTTTTCTCACCCCATTGCTGAGATAAAAATACGTATCGAGATTTCTCTTGAGAAATAATTTTCTCAGTGTTTCCTCATTCGCTCCGGCCAACAATTGATAGAATATGTGAAAGTTTCGTTCGCCCCCTGATTGATGCACGACTCTCGATTTTTCAAGCAGATAATTCAGAATATTTCCACCCACTGGATCGCCCTGAGTAATAAATTTTAATTTTTATATTTATTCTCATCTATTACAGGCTGTTAATTTTTTTTTTTGTTTTTTTTTTTTTACATTGTATTTACTCACTTGAAAATTGAATTGTATGTCCATGTATTTTCCAAATCTTGATGAATTGTCATTTCTGTTTGTTTTTGCATTGCCAAAAGCCTCGAGTACCGGATTACTTCCTATGAGCTTGTCATTCACGGCTTCAACCTGTTTTTTATGACCCGTGGCAGCTGCTATGAACTCTAAAACTTTTTTCGATGCCTCGGTCTTACCCGAGCCCGATTCACCTGAATAACAAAAAAAAAATGGTAAACTTTATTTCGAGCTATTCGTCATATTTAAAAAAAAAAAAAAAAAAAAAAAAACATTCTTAATTTTTTTTGTTCGAAAAATCTTTGATATCGAATTTGTTGTGAAACAAATTATATCGATTAGATTATTTTTACGATGCTGGATATTTTTTTTCGGAATTTTTTTTTTTTTCTATCATTCACTTATCGATAAAAAAGTGATCACAATTACCTGAGATTAAGATACATTGGTCGCGATTTTCCTTAGACAGAGACCGATATGCCGTGTCAGCTAAAGCAAAGCTAAAAAAAAAAAATCGTACCTTATTCATCTATTTTTGTATAATTTATTCATGAAGAAAAATTATCGTAATATTTCTAATATTCTTTGTGCTAATTTTTGGTTTCTTTTAATCGGAGCATTTTTTAACATTTCAAAATTTAACACACACAAAAAAATTTATGTATTTAACCCTTTTCGTAAAATCATGGGCCTTTTATTTCCGGTCGATTCAATTTATCTCCCAAATTATTGATTATTCTTTGATAATTAAATGATAATAAATTTTCATTTTTTTCCAAAATTAAGTAAAGGCATTTATTGTACAAAGTTCAAAGTGCATTGACAATTTTTTAAGAATTTTTAAAAATACTTTGAATAGGGGAAAAAGTAATCAAACTCAAAAGACTCATGTTTGCATGGATTGGGTGCCATTTTTCACATGCTATGGAACGGGTTAAATAGTTAAAATTTTCATTTTTTTTCCAAAATTAAGTAAAGGCATTTATTGTACAAAGTTCAAAGTGTATTGACAAATTTTTAAGAATTTTTAAAATTACTTTGAATAGGAGAAAAAGTCATCAAACTCAAAAGACTCATGTTTGCATGGATTGGGTGCCATTTTTCACATGCTATGGAACGGGTTAAATAGTTGAAATTTTCATTTTTTTTCCAAAATTAAGTAAAGGCATTTATTGTACAAAGTTCAAAGTGCATTGACAAATTTTTAAGAATTTTTAAAAATACTTTGAATAGGGGAAAAAGTAATCAAACTCAAAAGACTCATGCTTGCATGGATGGGCTGCCATTTTTCACATGCTATGGAACGGGTTAAATAGTTCAAATTTTCATTTTTTTTCCAAAATTAAGTAAAGGCATTTATTGTACAAAGTTCAAAGTGTATTGACAAATTTTTAAGAATTTTTAAAATTACTTTGAATAGGAGAAAAAGTCATCAAACTCAAAAGACTCATGTTTGCATGGATTGGGTGCCATTTTTCACATGCTATGGAACGGGTTAAATAGTTAAAATTTTCATTTTTTTTCCAAAATTAAGTAAAGGCATTTATTGTACAAAGTTCAAAGTGCATTGACAAATTTTTAAGAATTTTTAAAAATACTTTGAATAGGGGAAAAAGTAATCAAACTCAAAAGACTCATGCTTGCATGGATGGGCTGCCATTTTTCACATGCTATGGAACGGGTTAAATAGTTCAAATTTTCATTTTTTTTCCAAAATTAAGTAAAGACATTTATTGTACAAAGTTCAAAGTGTATTGACAAATTTTTAAGAATTTTTAAAATTACTTTGAATAGGAGAAAAAGTCATCAAACTCAAAAGACTCATGTTTGCATGGATTGGGTGCCATTTTTCACATGCTATGGAACGGGTTAAATAGTTAAAATTTTCATTTTTTTTCCAAAATTAAGTAAAGGCATTTATTGTACAAAGTTCAAAGTGCATTGACAAATTTTTAAGAATTTTTAAAAATACTTTGAATAGGGGAAAAAGTAATCAAACTCAAAAGACTCATGCTTGCATGGATGGGCTGCCATTTTTCACATGCTATGGAACGGGTTAAATAGTTCAAATTTTCATTTTTTTTCCAAAATTAAGTAAAGACATTTATTGAACAAAGTTCAAAGTGTATTGACAAATTTTTAAGAATTTTTAAAATTACTTTGAATAGGAGAAAAAGTCATCAAACTCAAAAGACTCATGTTTGCATGGTTGGGGTGCCCTTTTTCACATGCTATGGAATGGGTTAAATAGTTGAAATTTTCATTTTTTTCCAAAATTAAGTAAAGGCATTTATTGTACAAAGCTCAAAGTGCATTGACAAATTTTTAAGAATTTTTAGAATTACTTTGAATTGAATAAGGGAAAAAGTCATCAAACTTTAAGAAACTTTTAAGAATTTTTAGAATTACTTTGAATTGAATAAGGGAAAAAGTCATCAAACTCAAAAGACCCATGTTGGTATTGATAAGGTGCCGTTTTTCACATGCTATGGAAAGGATTAACATTTTCTCACATATGCGGTGGTGCCTCGAAGAAATTTCTTCGCTGATAGTACTGAATTGTCTCATTGCCATAAATTGGCAATTTTTTGTACGGATTAACGGACACGAGTACTTGACCAATGTAAGTCTGAAAATACAGAATAAAAATTATTATTATTTTTTTTTATATTTAATAATTCATATTTGATTAAATTAAAACAATTGACTTCAATTGAATTCGTGAATTTCTCCCTGATAATTTTTACATTATTATCATTATTAATAAAAAATAATAAATTTTATTTGATGTGATTGATTGTAAATTTTTTATTTTTTACCGATGAAACGCGGTCAATTGACTCACATAGATAAGATTCTCCTTGAAGCGTTTACGAAGATTGTCAATAAACGCATTCTCGCTCTCGAAATCCTCGAGAAGCACAAAATCCTGTACTCCAACCCTATCACGGTCGTGAAGTTCTCGTTCCATGGCTCCTTGACTCGCTGCTGGCAGAACCGATTTTAGATTCACCAAATTATCGGACGAGGCTCCACTCTCTTCGACGACGTAATCCTCACTGTCCAAACGATAAGTATAAAAAAAAAACATACAAATTTTTTAATATATAATTTACCATCTTTTTCGTGCTTTTAATGGTAGTTAAAAAAAATCTTTATCATTTTCTTTTCTTTTTTTTTTTACATTAATTAAAAAAAAAAAACCAAAAACCTAAACTGCAAAATATCGAGGTAAGCGAGCAAAAAAAAAAAAAAAAAAATTGTAAAAGCGGAGGGCGATATGGAATTAAAATTTCAAAAAAACGACTTCTTGGTATTCTGTCCGGTCTTGTCGACTGGACGTTGATAAGCCTGAGATTAGATACCGTGAAACTTTTTTTCTTTTTTTTTTTTCTCGATTCCATTTTCTTAACCTTTTTCTCTCGTATGCCCTTAATATTTTTTTTTGTTTTTAAAAAATTCTACACATTATTTTTCAAAGTATATTTTTAATTGAAGAAAAATATCACGTAATATATATTGTCTCAGTTTCATTAATATGACAATTCGTATGTGTACGAAGTCATTTTTATATCCCAAAAATCGAGTCACGATCACATTTTCACAATTACACTTTTTTTAAATGATTATTTATTTTTTTTAACATAATTTTCTCAAACTCGACTCACCCCATATCGATTTGTTGAATTCAAATAATCCGTTTAGTACTAAAAAAAATCGAAAAAAAAAAAAAAAACAACAAAAAAAAAAAAACGTTTTAGTTTACATCTCGCAGTTTAACGAGTCAAAGTGTGTAACCTCGAGTACATTTTTTTTTTATCTTGTCTCACGCGACGAATCGAAAGTAAAATATATAAAACCATAAAATTGTCCGTCCGCTATTGAGCTCTCGTGATATTTCTCACTGTTGCTGGCAAAACTCGAAAACGACAACTGGCATTCTGTTCGAGACTCTGTAATAGCATAATAGCGATGAGATAAGATATAGAAAAGAGAGACCGCGAGTATAAAACGATGAGATTATCTTGATCGAAAGGTAATGTTTTATCAAAAATTCTTTTTAGATTGCGATTATTTCTCATGTGCGCTTATTTATCCATTAGTTTTCAAAGCTACGTTCTTCCATTATTATTATTATTATTTTATATTATTATTATTATTATTATTATTATTATTATTATATATATATATCACGAAAATAAATGGGATAGACGAGTGTGAGCCTCATCGGTTATTCGACCAATAAATAATCTCATTTTGTTGCTAAATGAGCTTGCAATTTCCTGTCAATAAATAATAACAAAAAAAAAAACACTCGTAAATAGTTAAATAAACTTGAATATCAAAGATAACGTGTGAAACCTTATCGGTTATCATGGACGACTAATCATCGATAAAAATTTCGATCTACACTTTGTATTTATTTACACTCGAAAATAAGATTTTTTTTTCTGCCACTCAACGTAAAAACGAGATGTATAAATATTTACATAAAAAAAAAAAAAAAGAGATCTCAAATCGGATCGATATTGGAATCATTTCATGCTTCAAAAGCTTCGATAATACTTAAAAATCAATATCTCGTGTTTACGATTCTTTTTTTCGAATGATTTATCTTCGCTGTATTTTTTTTTTTAATTTAATTTTTTCTCGTTTTTTCACTCAAACTCCCCTGAATGAAAAATTGATTTGATTTTAATCGGCCAAATGGGAAATTCCCACTAAATGACGTATATTTTTTTTTAATGAATTTAAACCGTGACCAGAATTTTTTTGGATATGAAAAATTTCACCCAATTTTTTTTTTTTTTTTTTTTATTCTATCCAACACGTTTCGTCTAAAATTAACGAGAACTTTTGTCGTTGGTCTGATGCGCGTTTCTCACTTAAATGTGCTTGTTCACTGTCGAATAAAATTCCTTAATTTTTCCTCGCGAGGTCCCTCGACGAGACGTGTTAGCGATTAACAAACGATAATAAAATATCACATCTGTATGGGAAGAATATCGCGATGCAATGTTCGTCTGTAAGTGGGGAAAGAATTACGGAGCAGTTTTTATTACTTTAGTTTTATCATCGAAGTGATTCTCTTCATGAATTATCTGTACAAGAATTTTTATACTTAACTCAACTTGCAAAATAACTCGTGGAATAATAATAATAATAATAATAATACGTTTACACATTTTATTATTTATTTTGCTCCTTGCAAAAAAAAAAAAAAATCAAAATAATCGAACCGACAGCGATGGGTGTACACGCGATCGGTGCGCCACTCTGGCGTCCACCGAAATTAAGCAGGATATTGGGCGCGGTCAGTACTTGGTGCGGTGACCGCTAAGCCATGCGCTGGCCAGCGCATAGAATGGCCGAGCTGGCTTTTTTTGCCAGATTCTGTTTCTCTGTTATAGGAACAAGCTCTGTCGAAAGAATTGACTGTATCGGCACAGTTGTGGTTCGAGTAACCAGACTCAAGCTAACTGGACGCAATCTCGCGATTGGAGGAAGAGGGGGGGTGAGGGGAAATTTCAGAAAATTAAATTGTAGAAAAGTCAATCCGGACCAAAGAAAATGGTCGTAAAAATCCGAAAAACTATATACTTTGGAATAACCCACGAGAAATAGAAAAAAAAATAATGAAGCTAAAATGAAATGAATATATGAATAATAATAATAATAATAATAATAATAATAATAATAATAATAATAATAATAATAATAATAATAATAATAATAATACGTTTACACATTTTATTATTTATTTTGCTCCTTGCAACAAAAAATAAATATTAAAATAAACGAACCGACAGCGATGGGTGTACACGCGATCGGTGCGCCACTCTGGCGTCCACCGAAATTAAGCAGGATATTGGGCGCGGTCAGTACTTGGTGCGGTGACCGCTAAGCCATGCGCTGGCCAGCGCATAGAATGGCCGAGCTGGCTTTTTTTGCCAGATTCTGTTTCTCTGTTATAGGAACAAGCTCTGTCGAAAGAATTGACTGTATCGGCACAGTTGTGGTTCGAGTAACCAGACTCAAGCTAACTGGACGCAATCTCGCGATTGGAGGGAGAGGGGGGGTGAGGGGAAATTTCAGAAAATTAAATTGTAGAAAAGTCAATCCGGACCAAAGAAAATGGTCGTAAAAATCCGAAAAACTATATACTTTGGAATAACCCACGAGAAATAGAAAAAAAAATAATGAAGCTAAAATGAAATGAATATATGAATAATAATAATAATAATAATAATAATAATAATAATAATAATAATAATAATAATAATAATACGTTTACACATTTTATTATTTATTTTGCTCCTTGCAACAAAAAATAAATATTAAAATAAACGAACCGACAGCGATGGGTGTACACGCGATCGGTGCGCCACTCTGGCGTCCACCGAAATTAAGTAGGATATTGGGCGCGGTCAGTACTTGGTGGGGTGACCGCTAAGCCATGCGCTGGCCAGCGCATAGAATGGCCGAGCTGGTTTTTTTTTGCCAGATTCTGTTTCTCTGTTATAGGAACAAGCTCTGTCGAAAGAATTGACTGTATCGGCACACTTGTGATTCGAGTAACCAGGCTCAAGCTAACTGGACGCAATCTAGCGATTGGTGGGAGAGGGGGGTGGGGGGAAATGTCAGAAAATTTAATTGTAGAAAAGTCAATCCGGACCAAAGAAAATGGTCGTAAAAATCCGAAAAACTATATACTTTGGAATAACCCACGAGAAATAGAAAAAAAAATAATGAAGCTAAAATGAAATAAATATATGAATAATAATAATAATAATAATAATAATAATAGTAATAATAATGATAATAATAATAATAATGATAATAATAAGAAGAAGAATAATAAGAATAAACGTAATATTCAAATAAAAATAAAATTGTACTAATATTTAAATAAATATCAGCTAGAAATATTCCGTGAGTCATCGGTGTCTCGTGGGTGATTCCATTGAATGAACGATAATGAAATGCATCGCGTTCTTTGTTGGTATGGAGAATTGAGAAGGGAGGAGAGAATTAATCTCAACGAGGTCGGAGAAGTTTGCTCTCGATCCATTAACTTTGCCGCGGTCAATTGGAGACGTGAAAAAAAAATAAAATATATATATATATATATATATATATATATATATATATTTTTTTTTTCACGTTCGCGTGTGCTTATGCTGGTCGGTTTAATATCTCAGTCAGTTACTATTTTGAGTAGTTCTCGCGCAACGCGGAGTGAATCCGATACGCGAAAAACCTTCAATGATTTACGGTCCAGATTTATTTTTGGAAATGGCCATTTGCCTTCTCGCCTTTTTCCCTCCCCCTCCTCGTCCTTTTTCGCTGTTTCTCACACTGGTCGTCGTAAATCAAATAATGCTCATCCTGTTGAACGAATTATTTCAAGCCCGCTTGGGACTCTGGAAAGGCAAAAAAAAAAAAAAAATAATAATAATAATAATATAAAAGAGAATTCAAGCGCAGAGAATTCGAGCAATTGCGCACTTGAGATTTTTATTTTATTATTTTTCATTTGACGCCGAATCCTCGAGACAAAAATAAATTCGAGGCAAACGAGCTACCCGCTACCCTCTCCCCCCCCCCTCTTGAGGGGTGAACTTGTTATTTTACCTGATAACGAAGAGCCTTGAAAAAAATCATCTCATTCGAATAAAAATTGTGAAAAAAATCATGAAGACGTTAAAAAAAAAAAAAAAATGAGGATTTTTTTTTATCTTTTATTTCTCGTTTGGTGTACTTAAATTTCTCCACAAAGGGATTCAGGGTGTAGAGCGAATGTAAAATATGGCAAAAATAAATTGCTTTGTACACTTTTTATTCACATATTCTAAAAAAATTAATTCCTATAAAAATTGAGTGAAATTTTTGTTTTTATTTTTTATTTCTCGTTTGTCATTCTTCAAATCCTGACAATGTGAGAGAAGATTTTGTAGATATTTGGAGACATTTCCACAATGATTTTGAAGATGAACAAATGCAAAATTGAGATGAGAAAAACTGGTTCGTTTTACTGCTGAATTTTTTTATCATTCGTATTCACGAAATTTCAAAAAATTCATGAAACCCTAAAAAAAAGTGGATATTTTTCATTTTTTATTTCTCGTTTGTCGTTCTTCAAATCCTGACAATGTGAGAGAAGATTTTGTAGAGATTTGGAGAAATTTCCACAATGATTTTGAAGATGAACAAAACCGGTTCGTTTTACTACTGAATTTTTTTATCATTCGTATTCACGAAATTTCAAAAAATTCATGAAACCCTAAAAAAAAGTGGATATTTTTCATTTTTTATTTCTCATTTGTCGTTCTTCGAACCCTGACAATGTGAGAGAAGATTTTGTAGAGATTTGGAGAAACTTCCACAATGATTTTGAAGATGAACAAATGTAAAATTGAGATGAGAAAAACTGGTTCGTTTTACTACTGAATTTTTTTAACATTCGTATTCACGAAGAGTAAAAAATAATTTGGAGATAGCCGAGCTTCCTTTTTTTCCTCCTTAGGGTCTTGTTATTTTGCCTGATAACGAAGAGACTTGGAATAAAAAAAAAAAAAAAAAAAAAAAACGTTCCGCGTCATTACAAATTGTGAACGAATTCATCGAGTTAAAAAAAAAGTTAATGAATATTTTTTTTTTCATCTATTACTTTTTATTGGCCGTTCATTAACCCCCGAAGGTGGCAGTGCAGGTTGTAGGATGGGTAAGGGGATGAAAAGAATCAATAGAATAATTTCGATGAAAAATCGAGTGCAAAATATGGAAAAGAGAAAGAGATAAAAAAAAATTTGAGATTTAACATTCCAAAAATTTCAAAAATTCATTGAGCCCAAAAAAATTGGTGATTTTGTTTTTTCTTCTTTTATTTTTCGTTTGTCGTCCTTAAACTTCCGAAAAAGGCAGTGCAGGTTGTAGTCAGTGGGAGGAATGCACACAACAGTCTTGAAAGAGAATCGAATGCAAAAGATGAGAAAGAGAGAAAGAGAGAAAGAGAGAAAGAGAGAAAGAGAGAATGAGAGAAAGAGAGAAAGAGAGAAAGAGAGAAAGAGAGAAAGAGAGAAAGAGAGAAAGAGAGAAAGAGAGAAAGAGAGAAAGAGAAGGTAAAAGGAACATATTACTACTCACTAGTGCCACTTTTCGAAGCAAACGAGAGAATCCGGTTTACCCGCTGACTCACGGAATCGTCTGCGGGAGAACCACCAGGGCGTCCTCTCTCTCTTTCTCTCTCTCTCTCTCTCTCACTCTCTCTTTTGCTCTCACTCTCTTACTCTCTCGCACTCTTACTCTCTCTCTCTCGCTCTCTTACTCTCTCTCTCTCGCTCTATTTCACTCTCGCTCTTGCTCTCTTACTCTTTCTCAGGCACCCAAACTCACGTCTGTACACAAACGAGAAAGGACTCTGATGACTAACGTCAACCTTGGATCATTGTGAGAGTTCACGGTCTTGACGGGTTCGTTTTTTTTTCATTTAAATCTCATTTCACGATCTCAAAAATACACGCGAAACAATTATTATTCTTAGTTTCCATTCTACACACGGTGTGAAAAATAATTATTTATCTAGAATAATATCTCATGGTAAGAATGGAAATTACGAATATATGAATTGTTCATCATTTTTCCACTTGTTTTTTTTTTTAACCCTTCCATCGACTTCGAGAGAAGCAAAAAAGAAATTCAATAATTCAGCATTGATGTGAATATAAAAATATGTATATATATATTTTTCCCGAAATATTATTATTTTACAAATTCATTTTTTTTCTATTCTTTTTACATTGCTCTCTTTTAAATTGATCATTATAATTTTTTTTTGTTTTTGTCACATTTCGTGCTTTTTTTTATTTTATTTTTTTTCTATAAATCCGCCATTATTCTTAGTTTCCATTCTACACACGGTGTGAAAAATAATTATTTATCTAGAATAATATCTCATGGTAAGAATGGAAATTACGAATATATGAATTGTTCATCATTTTTCCACTTGCTTTTTTTTTTTACCCCTTCAATCGACTTCGAGAGAAGCAAAAAAGAAATTCAATAATTCAGCATTGATGTGAATATAAAAAAATATATATATATTTTTCCCGAAATATTTTTATTTTGCAAATTCATTTTTTTTCTATTCTTTTTACAATGCTCTCTTTTGAATTGATCATTATAATTTTTTTTTGTTTTTGTCACATTTCGTGCTTTTTTTTATTTTATTTTATTTCTATAAATCCGCCATTGTTAATTACGAACATTTACGGAAATTTTTTATCGCGCTGGTATAATCTTTCGCAAGTGCCCTCCTCATGGCAGGTGCAACGAAGAATGAGGAAAAAAAATACCATAAAAGTGAAAGCCTCGTGGCGCCCGCAGGGTTATTATGTACATTTTAGGTATTATCGCAAGTTTTACCATTTGTGCGAAGTGTAACTTTCAATTTTGTTTTGTGCGCATAAAAAATTGGCACGCAAACAAAAATTTGTTGAGTGACAAAAATTTGAATGTGTAAATTATTGCATTCATCTGATAAGATCATTAGGTAATTAATGAATGAATGAATTAATTAATTAAATTGATAAACATTTTATTAAATTAATTAATTAATTTACTGCATTAATCTGATTTAATGAGTTATTCATTCGGTTATGACATTTGCAATATTACGATAATTTTTTTATATCATCATTCACGTATTACGAAATAATTCAAAGTCTTTTATTTCAATTTATAAAATTTTTTGTTCCCTTCGATGGTTTTTTTTTTTTTTTATTATTTTTATAAAGTATGTTGACAGGAAATTTAGCTATAATCGTCATGAGTCCCGAGTCATCGCTGAGTCTAACGAACCATACGGCGTAACTTTTTTTTTTTCCCTCTCTCGAATTTTCTTAATGGATTTTTCTGACTCTGTCGTTTTTTTTTTTTTTTTCCCCTTCGTTCTCTTTCGCTGACGCGTTTTTCACGATGAAATGGCCACCTGCTTGGCTCGTATAATCTGCCTGGGTGCATTTTTTTTTTTTTTTTTTTTTTTTCTCTTTGCACACGGACGTGTTTCTTATCTTTTACGTTGGAAACCGGGCAAAGACGAGGAAGCAGAAAGACGAAATGAGAGAGAAAGAGAAAAATAAGGAGCGATAGTTTAAACGCGTTTGCTGTTAAGCTTCGTTACTTTTTGCTTTAAGTGCGTCCAACAGACAACAAAGTACCGTCAAATGCCAACCGGTTACCGGAAATGGCTCTCAGTCTTGTGCCATGTGAATTGCACACACAGAATTGGTTACTAGAAACAAAACTTTTGCACACGTGCCTGACGAGTCATCATATATACTCTCGTCAAACTGGCCAATAGAGACCAAACGAGGAAAAGCCAATTTAACGTCTGTATAGCCTCAAGTATTTATTCACGTCGTGCTAGTTTCGCTGGTTTAACATTTCGTCAAGAAATAAATTAAAACGTTAAAAATTGAAATTCTATACTAGTTTGCGAGTAAAAGTAATTTTACCACTTTATTGGAAATTAAATACAATATATTCTTGATGACGTGGAAAAATTTGTTCAAATAATAGAATATTAATTATATATAAATAAATTATTTTTTTGTCAGATGATGAAATTCAAGGTTAATTAATTAATTGATTAATCAACTAATCGATTAATTAATTACCCAACGAGTTATAGTCTCGTCAAACTGGCCAATAGGCCAAACAAGGAAAAGCTAATTTAACCTGTGTCTAGCCTCAAGTATTTACTCACGTTGTGCTAGTTTCGCTGGTTTAACATTTCGTCAAGAAATAAATTAAAACGTTAAAAATTGAAATTCTATACTAGTTTGCGAGTAAAAGTAATTTTACCACTTTATTGGAAATTAAATACAATATATTCTTGATGACGTGGGAAAAATTGTTCAAATAATAGAATATTAATTATATATAAATAAATTATTTTTTTGTCAGATGATGAAATTCAAGGTTAATTAATTAATTAATTAATCAATTAATCGATTAATTAATTACCCAACGAGTTATAGTCTCGTCAAACTGGCCAATAGGCCAAACAAGGAAAAGCTAATTTAACCTGTGTCTAGCCTCAAGTATTTACTCACGTTGTGCTAGTTTCGCTGGTTTAACATTTCGTCAAGAAATAAATTAAAACGTTAAAAATTGAAATTCTATACGAGTTTGCGAGTAAAAGTAATTTTACCACTTTATTGGAAATTAAATACAATATATTCTTGATGACGTGGGAAAAATTGTTCAAATAATAGAATATTAATTATATATAAATAAATTATTTTTTTGTCAGATGATGAAATTCAAGGTTAATTAATTAATTGATTAAGCAACTAATCGATTAATTAATTACCCAACGAGTTATAGTCTCGTCAAACTAGGCTCAATAGGCCAAACAAGGAAAAGCTAATTTAACCTGTGTTTAGCCTCAAGTATTTACTCACGTTGTGCTAGTTTCGCTGGTTTAACATTTCGTCAAGAAATAAATTAAAACGTTAAAAATTGAAATTCTATACGAGTTTGCGAGTAAAAGTAATTTTCCCACTTTATTGGAAATTAAAAAGAATATATTCTTGATGACGTGGGAAAATTGGTTCAAATAATAGAATATTAATTGTATAAATTAATTATTTTTTTGTCAGATGATGAAATTCAAGGTTAATTAATTAATTGATTAAGCAACTAATCGATTAATTAATTACCCAACGAGTTATAGTCTCGTCAAACTAGGCTCAATAGGCCAAACAAGGAAAAGCTAATTTAACCTGTGTCTAGCCTCAAGTATTTACTCACGTCGTGCTAGTTTCGCTGGTTTAACATTTCGTCAAGAAATAAATGAAAACGTTAAAAATTGAAATTCTATACGACACTGCGAGTAAAAGTAATTTTACCAGTTTATTGGAAATTAAAAAGAATATATTCTTGATGACGTGGGAAAATTTGTTCAAATAATAGAATATTAATTCTATAAATCAATTATTTTTTTGTCAGATGATGAAATTCAAGGTTAATTAATTAATTGATTAAGCAACTAATCGATTAATTAATTACCCAACGAGTTATAGTCTCGTCAAACTAGGCTCAATAGGCCAAACAAGGAAAAGCTAATTTAACCTGTGTTTAGCCTCAAGTATTTACTCACGTTGTGCTAGTTTCGCTGGTTTAACATTTCGTCAAGAAATAAATTAAAACGTTAAAAATTGAAATTCTATACGAGTTTGCGAGTAAAAGTAATTTTCCCACTTTATTGGAAATTAAATACAATATATTCTTGATGACGTGGAAAAATTTGTTCAAATAATAGAATATTAATTCTATTAATTAATTATTTTTTTGTCAGATGATGAAATTCAAGGTTAATTAATTAATTGATTAATCAACTAATCGATTAATTAATTACCCAACCAGTTATAATCTCGTCAAACTGGCCAATAGGCCAAACAAGGAAAAGCTAATTTAACGTGTGTGTCTAGCCTCAAGTATTTACTCACGTCGTGCTAGTTTTGCTGGTCTAACATTACGTCAAGAAATAAACGAAAATGTTAAACATTGAATTGTACGAGTTTGCGAGTAAACTTGTCCACATTTTACGAAATTAAAAATATATATTCTTAACAATATTGAAAAATGTGTTGGAATAACAAAATATTAATTCCAAAAATAAGTTTGTTTTTTTTTGTCAAATGATCGAATTTAATATTCATTTATTGTTTATATTATCGGAATATAATACTTCCTGATGCGTAATTTCACCAATTTATCCAATGAAAAAAATAACGTTTTTCTAAATTTCTTGAAATATTATTTATACACATATATATAGGCGAAATTTTTCACTATCAAATTGAATAATTGATAATTTCATTAATGAGATAAAATTTTCTTGAATCGATATTTTAAAAACTTTGAATGAAGTAAAATAAATGAGAGGATTTTAATATAATTTTTTGTCCAATAGTGAGTTGTTCGTGTGAGTTATTTTGAATAAAATTTGTCCAGTCTTTCATTTCCAGCACTAATAATAAGTGTCCTCGTGGAACCCTCCACGTTTTGTGGCAATCGGGACAAAATGACTCTTTCGAGGCTCCCCAAAAATAGCACAAAATTTATTTCCGTTAATCGAGTGACTGTTCGCCCTTCCAGCTTGCAGAGAGTTTGCTCTCTGGAAATGATTCTCGAGTCTCTTATTCTTTGCTCCCTCGCGTGCAGCATCTCGTTTGACCCCGGCAGTTTATACAGCACCAGAGCGAGCAACCAGAGGTATTCACTTTGTCCTCTCGTTAATTCTAAAAAGCCTCTCTCGTTTCTTCATTATCTTCTTATTTCTTTCCTCCTCTTTGTTCAATTGGCTCTTTGTCAGTGAAAAATTCATGAATTTTAAGCTCTCCCTCGAGGCTCAAGGCCAACACTGTTTCTCATATCTCTATGAATCTCAGGTAGGGAATAATAGGTGAAAAAAAAAGGAACAAAAATTTATCGAATAATAGCCAAACCTTGGGATCTCCTGGCGAACCGGTTTTTTGTCCAACACAGAAATTTCGCCCAGTATGGAAACCAAAATTTTATCTCATCTTTGAGTTCATTTGAATTTCTTTTAAAATTGTAGGAGAACATTTTTGCAAATAATATTTATTTCCCTTCATAAATTTACAAAAAATTTTTACTTATTTATTAAATTGCAATAATATTAAATCAATCTGTTTTAAAAAAATCCAATAATTTCAATATGTTTGCACGAATTATATGTCGATTTTTGTATAACAAAATTTTCATGTTATTGGTAATTTACGATTTTTTTTTAATTATTAGATATTTTTGTGTGTTCATTCACTTTTAAATTGCTATTTTATTACTCGGTCAATTTCTGTTATCATTTTTTTATCCGATATCGTCATAAATTTTTTATAGTCATTATATTTTTCTTTCTATGTCTGATCGTTTTTTTTTTCTTTTTTCTTTTTTCTTTTTCGTTGACGTATCGTCTGCATCAACGAAGAGACGGTAGTGGAGATTTCTCGAGCGTGTAATAATCCCAAGTGTCTCGTTTGTCTAACGGTACTTGTCCACCTTTACAGCACGAATTATTATACGCAATTATACTCCATTGTCCCATTTCTTTCTTTATTTTGCCATTTTGTGAGAAATCTCTATGGCATAACGAAACTCGTAATAAATTCTTACGAAATGTCGTTAAAAAAAAAAAAAATTACAGCGATTATAATGCTCATATGTGGATGAATATTTGCCTTTTGGTCCTGTATAATTGCGCGTGTCGTCCAAAAAAAGAGCAATCAGATGAGAATTTCGCGAACCGTGACAAATGTCGATTGTACATCCCTCTTTGATTTCTCGAGTGAAATAACAGAATGAAATATATATATATATTTAATTCTATTATTTCATATATATATACATTTAATTCTCTTATTTCACACATATATATATATATATATATATATATGTATGTTCAAAAATCGCAAATTAGAGACTTTGAATAAGTGCCCTCGTAAGTTTGACTATTTTTTGGAAAAGTAGTTTTCTCAATTTTGGTTCCCTCGAAGAAAAAATATTTCAAATGGGGAAAAAGTAATGAAATAAAAATATGCAAGAATCAATTTGCATCTTTTTCGTCTTCATTTCAATTATTTAGGCTTGCTCGAGTTTGACTGTTATTAACAATTTTCAAACAAATAATAAAAATTTCACACACTTATATTAACACGCTTTGTCAATCTTCGCCAAATTTAATATCGATAAAAATTTCTGCGATTCACGTAATCAATTACTCAATCAAAATAAATGTGAGTTTCTGATTCCTCGGAAGATTTGAAGCTTCTCCCAGAATTGGGGAATTTTGTAATCGGATGGATTATTCAAATAAATTATTGATATCGTTATTCAACGATAAATTCGATATTCAAAATATTTTATTCAACAATAATATTTCATCTGCATTAATGAAACATAATTTTTATTATCCCTTTTAATGAAAAATACTAAATTCTTAAATTTTTATTAACAAAAAAAAAACAATATGACTTTATTAGAATAGTTTCCACCTCTATTGTATTCTATAAGGAAGGAAAATCGATTGTTAATTAATTTTTTGCATACTTTTCAAATTGGATCTTTGAATATCCGAATGTCCTTCAATCGTTGTCAGCGAATAAAGACCGTGAAATTTGACATGCTTATTCGGAACAAGTTTTACACGCTTTGATAGCATTTTTTTTTTTTTCTTTTTTTTTTTCATTACAAATTCTGGGAATGCAATCTGTCATACGTAGTCAGCATTTTAGTACGTGGGTTTCCATCTTTGAAATAATTCGACGATAATAGAGGCAGGAATGTTTTGCAGAAAGTTTCGACTCTATGATAATATGATGATGATAAGAGATCATGAAAATTGAAATGAAGATATGGAAAATGTTGCTCAATCTTTTCTCTTATTTTTTTGAAAAATCATTTTTTAATCGTTGACAATTTTCTTTTAATTTTTTTTTTTTCATTTAAAATTCCGGAAATGCAATTTGTCGTACGTAGTCAGCATTTTAGTACGTGGATTTCCGTCTTTGAAATAATTCAACGATAATAGAGGCAGGAAGTTGCGACTCTATGATAATATGATGATGATAAGAGATCATGAAAATTGAAATGAAGATATGGAAAATGTTGCTCAATCTTTTCTCTTATTTATTTCGAAAAATCATTTTTTATTCGTTGACAGTTTCCTTTAATTTTTTTTGTTTTCATTTCAAATTCCGGAAATGCAATTTCCCATTTGAATTTCCGACGATAATAGAGGCAGGAATTTTTTGCAGAAAGTTTCGACTCTATGAGAATATGATGATGATAAGAGATCATGAAAATTGAGATGAAAAGTTGCTCAATCTTTTCTGTTATTTTTTCGCAAAATTAGTTTTTTATCGTTCACAATTTCTTGGAAGGTAATTTTGCAATAATTAACAATGCGATACTCTGAGCTCAAATTCGATGAAAAGAAGAGAAAAATTGAGAGAGAGAGAGATAATTTATCCTTCCAGGATATTCTAGGAACTTGGAATATTTTTTTTTTGTCAAGTTTTCACCTTCATGTTTTTCATTTTTTTTTGCTACTGAATATCGAGTTCGCTCAATCATCCCAGACTGGCAAATTTTATGTTCCGCTTATCCGCAATTTCTGTTTTGCATCGTTGAGAGTAACGAGAATACGAGGAAAGAGAGAGAGAGAGAGAGAGAGAGAGAGAGAGAGACGTGAGAGGGTTCGATGCTCTTGTTTTTCTTCTTCTTCTTCTTCTTCTTCTTCTTTTTCTTCTTCTTCTTCTTCTTCTCCTTTGCACATCCACGAGAAGAAGAAATCTACTGCGATACGTACTCCAGGCTTTGCCAGGAGAAGGAAAAAAAAATGGGAAAGTGCCCAAGAACGTCTCGGTACGTTTTATTCGAGCAATTTTTTTAAGTGCTCAGTTCTGTTCTTAGCGTTCACTTTTTATCTTTTTAAAATTGTCGATTAGCTCTATATATCCAGGAAAGCTGCTTATCACCCGAGTAGCGAATTAGCAATATCGTTGTCTCCGATGACGCCAGAAAAAATTGCACCTCATTGACTTTTTTTTTTTTTTTTTTTTTTTTTTCTTTAAACCAATTAAAGCTTATCGATGACTGTAAATCGTCGTTGACTCATAGAGGATTAAGGATTGTTTTTTCATACTAGATAATTTTGAAAATGTGAAATGATTCATTTTTTTAATTTCCGGAAATTTTAATTAAAGATTCAACGATTAAAAATATATATATATATATATTCAAAGTATCCTGACGTCTCTATATGCATATAATCGAATAATATTCTTTAATTAACGTATTTTACCGAGGAAAAAAAATCATCTATTTTTTAAATGGGATATTTTGCTCGAACTTTTTTCTTAAATTTTTTATTTAATTTTTAGACGAAATTTTATAAATGGATAAATTTAACATATTTTTTTATAGTTCACAAATCACCGGTTACTCGTCCAATTTTTTTATCCGATTAAATAATTATTATTTTACATTTAACTCTTTAGTGAAAAACGTTGCGCACATTTTATTGTCTGCAATGTTTTTTTTATTCTGATAATTTTATTATTTATTCATCGTACGAGGTCTCGTCTTGGACCTCGAGAGGTGTAACGTCGTCCTCGTACAAAACGAGCGAATACATGACGTGTGTCGATACATCAACATTCGTGTAAAATTCCCATAGAAAACTTCGCGCGAGCTATTATATTATATGGGCAATTTTAGGCAAAATTGACACCGTTGCGGTCATTGCAATTTTTATTATTTTTTTCCTCTTAGTATCTTCTAGAATGGCCCTTGAAAATCTTTTACAATAAGTTTCAAATATAATATTTCTAAAAATCGATCGATTATTTATCGATGAATTTTTTTGAAATTTTTCGATAAATTTATGAAAATTCTTGCTATGTAAAAAAAAAATTGAGCCCCCTCCCCACTTTCGTCAAAATGAGCGTTATTGTTTTATGGATGTTACTAAAGTATCAAAAATTTTCATGTTTTTTTCACCATTTCTTTTCTTTTATGAGTAAACATTTTTTTTTGTTGTTTAATTTGAAACGAAGACTGTCCATCTGAATAATGGCCGCTGTGGTCATTGCAATTTTTATTATTTTTTTCCTCTTAGTAACTTCTAGAATGGCCCTTGAAAATCTTTCACAATAAGCTTCAAATATAATATTTCTAAAAATCGATCGGTTATTTATCGATGAATTTTTTTGAAATTTTTGGATAAATTTATGAAAATTCTTGCTATGTAAAAAAAAAAATTGAGCCCCCTCCCCACTTTCGTCAAAATGAGCGTTATTGTTTTATGGATGTTATTAAAGTAACCAAAATTTTCATGTTTTTTTCACATTTCTTTTCTTTTATGAGTAAACATTTTTTTTGTTGTTTAATTTGAAACGAAGACTGTCGATCTGAATAATGGCCTGGTAATTATCTAGACCTGAAAACTACTTGAGAAAAAAATCATTCAGAATTATTTGAAAAAAAAAAAAAAAAAAAAGATTGATTGTTTCGAATGATTTTTTTTTTTACTGAATAGTGGCCATTGAATAAAATAGGAAAATCGGTATAGAGTATTTTTTGTGTTGCCCTATAGAACATATTCTAAAAAAAAAAAAAAAAAATCGAAGACTTGAGCCGATTTGGTCTGGAGTGCCCCATATATATCTGTGATCACTTCTCATACAAGTCCGTCAATGACATGCTGTGTACCGTTTGGAATTCACGAATCGTCCGTCGCTCTCGCCACGTACGATTTAACGATCGTCATCGATACTATATATATATATTCTTTCTCATTCCCGAGGCTATGAAAAATTATGGACGGAAAGTCCATTATATAAAATCACCAAAGAATGGTGACGAAACGAATTACAATTTTTATAGTCGTATGTAAATTTACACGCCATAAAAATTATGCGTATTATTAGCGTTTACATTCAGTGACTTCATGCCGTGTATTTTTATTATTTGTATTTTTCTAATCAATTTCCGAAAGCAAAATGATTAATAAATAATTATTTGTTAATCATCAGTTAATAGTAAAACAAATAATAATAAAATGTTTGATTATTCTAATTTGAAAATTAATCGAAATTCAAGTTGGCATTTATTGGCGAAATTATTGCAGATAATAAATTTCGATTTTTTCACTTAAAGTTTTTCACATAAATGCATATTCATCGTAATGAAAAAAAAAAAAGAAAAAAAAAACATTAGGGATAGAATAAAGAGTAATAAAAGAGGGAGAGATCGTCGTCCTCGGTAACGACGTCTAAACTCTTCGTTTTCATTCCTCGATCTCTGTCTCTCCTTCGCGAATCGAACGTCTAATACGCGAGTGTGGATCGAGCGTGACTCACGTTCCACAGATGCCGATGCACCAATAAAATCCTATTTGTCCCGCGTGCGTTTTTTGTCGTGCGAAATCGATACGACTTTACGTTTGACTAATCGGCAACTGTGTAGCTTTCTTCGAGAAATCTATAAATTGCCTCTGTGCACGGCACATAACTCGAACAATAATTTTATTTAACGTGATAAAAAAAAAAAATTAACAATCTTTATAGCTAAATTTATTCTTAAAATCCAACTTGTATCCCAGTCGTCGAGGGGTTACAAAAAAAACAAAAAATTATCGCACTTTAATTGCATTGAGTTTGTCAATGATTCTTGAATTTGTCACAAGACCGATTTTTTTTCTACGAAATTTAAAGAAAAAAAAATGTCAATTTACTTCTCTGGTTTTTTTTTTTAATGTAATCTTTATTTCGTAGTCGTTTTTTTTTTTTTTTTTTTTTTCTCAATTGTACAATAATAATTTAATTTAATTGAATTTAATTGAAAATATTCACTTTGAACAAAAAAAAAAAAGAAAAATATTCAACGACTGGGACTTGCGGACAATTTTACTCCAAAATTTTACTCACGCTATCAGTGACAGAAGAGAAAATCCAAATTGATTTCAGAAACGGTCAACAGTCACAAAAAAAAAAACACTCTAAATTGTTTGTTTATTTTTCATAAGCAAGAATAATATCATTCGTGGTTCACTTTTTTCGTTGCACAGAAAAAAAAAATCGCTCTTGCGATTTTTGATTTATTTCAAATTGATCAAGAAACACTTTCCGAGAAACATTTTTTTTTTTTCTATTTTTTTATCATTCTTTTGCATTTGTGGGAAAATTCGATCAAAACGGAGATAACGAAAAAAAAAACAATTTCTGCACCGTAAAACAATTACGAAAAACCGGAAGTGCATACGCGTGTTTTAACGTAAAATATATAAAGTAAAAATTAAATTTCATCTAACATTTTTTATGAAAAACTTATTTTTAAAAATTATTATTATTATGATTATTATTATTATTATTATTATTTCAAATAAATTATTATATTGAATGTCGTTAATCGTAGTAACAAAATTGTAGTAAACGTAGATCGTGGTAAAGCCGGCGAGTGGTGGGCGCGCGCTGTGTTTGCCACGACGTGACTAACAGCTCACGGTGAGATCGGCAGTCAGGCAAGGGGCCACAAGAGTTGAGCCGTAATAGAGCCCAGAGAGCTGAGCGAGTACGAGTAGAGCAGCAAGCACTGAATTGTTGTGCGAAGAAGAAGAAGACGAAGAAGAAGAAGAAGAAGAAGAAGAAGAAGAAGAAGAAGAAGAAGAAGAAGAAGAAGAAGAAGAAGAAGAAGAAGAAGAAGAAGAAGAAGAAGTAGAAAAAGGCGTAGGAAAAAACGAAGCAGACAAGAAGGAAGAAGAAGGATGAGATGAGAGTGAAGAAGAAGAAGAAGAGAAAGCAAAAGATGGGGAAAAAGAAGAAGAGAAATAAACAGGGGCAAACTCTCCTGAACGATTTTCGAGTTGGAAGGCGAGAAACGAGAAAGAACCGAGGCCTGTGTGTGTGTGAGTTTTATGGCTGTATAATTTCTCGTATGTGTGCAGGAAGTATATATACATATCGCATATACATATTATATTATATATATACATATTATATTATATATATATATATATATATATATATATATATATATGTGTGTGCATTGAGAGAGTGAGTATTCTGCTAAGAGGCGAGGAGGTCGTAGGACGCTGAGGAAGAAGCAGTAGAAGAAGTATCGGTGGCCCCTTCAACCACGAGCCAAATATACCTGAGGCCATCTCACATCAGTTCTCTTCATTTTTTTCTTCTTCTTCTTTCTTTCAATTTATCTCGGTCGTTTTGGAGTTACTTTAAACATTCTGTTTTCATACACAATATAGTGCATCAAAAAAATAATTTAACGAATTACCATATATTTATTTATTTGTTTTTTTTTCTTTTCTGAATTTTTTGTTTATTCTTTTTGCTTAGTCTCTTTGTCTATTAATTCAGTCGTTTAAATATATATATATATATATATATATATATATATATATATATATTTAATTAATTATTTATTTATTTTTCTTTCAAAGATTGAATTTTTATTAATAATATTTCCGACTTCGGTCAATGACTGCAAAGCACACGTGGTAATTTGGTAAAATTGGCATTTGGCTGATGTTGCTCGCGTGTCGGGCACCTGGCACAACAGACAAAGATGTAAGAAAAGCTCATCGGTGCGGAGTCGCGACCTCGCGGTGAGGGTCAAGCAGCCCGCGCGGAGAGAGTCGTACCTCTCTCTCTCTCTCTCTCTCTCTCTCTTTCTCTCTTTCTCTATTTCTCTCTTTCTCTCTTTCTCTCTTTCTCTCTTTCTCTCTTTCTCTCTTTCTCTCTTTCTCTCTTTCTCTCTTTCTCTCTCTCTCTCTCGTTCGTGACTCCTCGAGAATGCATCTTAAAAAGCTTCCTCGAGAGGTTATTCGATCTTGTACTTGAGGAGATGAAAAAATTCAATTTAGTTTTTGGACCAAAAAATAGTTTGCTCATTGAATAATTTAAAAAATCGAAAAATTGATAAAAATAAAGCGCACTCGACGAAGTTTTGGAAAATCTCAAGGGTGTAGAGGAGAGTATCGGGGCTTAGAATTTTTATGTGGCCTATATTATGAGAGATGTGAAACGTTTTTATAGACAATGGGATCGAATGCGGATGAATTGCCGAAATTCATGATTTTTGCTCAATTATTGAATTCTTGAAAAACAGGTGAATTTTAATACATTAAATCTTATCATCGATAAATTCTCGAGACAATTTAATTTTTAATACTCCTTGATGTTGGTATTTTTGTTTTTACATATTATCAAATTGTTTCTCATGATTATGAAATATTTTATTATAATTTTATAGTTGAAAAATATTATCTTATTTTTTCAAAAATATTTTCTTAAGTCTTCTTCATTTTTTTTTTTTTTTTCACATATTTTCTCAAAATCTCATTCATCATTTGACAGTCCCTTTTTTTTTGTCACAATTTTTTTAACTTCAGCTCGTCCGGGACATTCAATACGCGTGCGACTTGCTCTTCTTCTTTATTATCCATCTTGGAGTTTACTCGTAGAATATATAAACCGCAAAGACTTTAAGAGGATTCACCAGAGACGGGAGAAGCGCGACTTTCAAATAAGGCATAAACAGAAAGTACATGAAATATATACCTATATACATTTATATCTCTATGTATATATACATGTATATTCCTATATACATTTATACCTCTATATATATATACATGTATATTCCTATATACATTTATATCTCTATATATATATACATGTATATTCCTATATACATTTATACCTCTATATATATATACATGTATATTCCTATATACATTTATACCTCTATATATATATACATGTATATTCCTATATACATTTATACCTCTATATATATACATGCATATTCCTATATACATTTATACCTCTATATATATATACATGTATATTCCTATATACATTTATACCTCTATATATATACATGCATATTCCTATATACATTTATACCTCTGTATATATATACATGTATATTCCTATATACATTTTTACCTCTATGTATATATACATGTTTATTCCTATGTACATTTATACCTCTATATATATATACATGTATATTCCTATATACATTTATACCTCTATATATATATATACATGTATATTCCTATATACATTTATACCTCTATGCATATATACATGTATATTCCTATATACATTTATACCTCTATGTATATATACATGTATATTCCTATATACATTTATACCTCTATATATATATACATGTTTATTCCTATGTACATTTATACCTCTATATATATATACATGTATATTCCTATATACATTTATACCTCTATATATATATACATGTATATTCCTATATACATTTATACCTCTATGTATATATACATGTATATTCCTATATACATTTATACCTCTATATATATATATACATGTATATTCCTATATACATTTATACCTCTATATATATATACATGTATATTCCTATATACATTTATACCTCTATATATATACATGCATATTCCTATATACATTTATACCTCTGTATATATATACATGTATATTCCTATATACATTTTTACCTCTATATATATACATGTATATTCCTATATACATTTATACCTCTATATATATATACATGTATATTCCTATATACATTTATACCTCTATATATATATACATGTATATTCCTATATACATTTATACCTCTATATATATATACATGTATATTCCTATTTACATTTATACCTCTATATATATATACATGTATATTCCTATATACATTTATACCTCTATATATATATACATGTATATTCCTATATACATTTATACCTCTATATATATATACATGTATATTCC